>JBBPBX010006162.1:18393-57986 GCA_038048925.1 Garcialebias charrua
TATATATATATATAGTATATATATAGTATATATACAGTATATACTGTATACAGTATATGTGATGCTGTGCCCATTTAATATGTTATGACCCGAGGGCACGTAGCATATTTATTGGACACAAGAAATGAGTTTTTTTTTTAAAGAGTTTTATTTTCAGTCTTTCCAGCTGCGCCGCTTCGGGGCGCCGCCTCCAGCTCCTTCAAACGAACCTCAGCTTCCTTGTGTCCACCGGATCACAACAAAAAAAAAAGAATCGGACCAGGTCGTGTCCAGCTACAGGATGGTTAATAAACAAAAACAAACCCCACCTATAGCGCTTCAATTAACCCCCATCTCATGCCTCAATGTGTGGCATGGACGCTGCAAAGACCGTTGGGAGTCAGCCTCCCCACCATCACGGACATCTACACCTCCAGATGCAGGAAGAGGGCCACCTGCATCATGAAGGACCCCACTCACTCAACCAGCACACACACGTTTTGCCCTGCTCCCCTCAGGCAGAAGGTTGGGGAGCATATGGTGTGTAGAACCACTAGACTGAGGAACAGCTTCTACCCTGAGGCTGTTCGACTCATGAATATCTGACCAGGTTTATCACTGTGAAGAAGAAAAAAATCACTGTAATGCCACTTTGATTGTTGATATGTGCTGCTGATTATATATGCTGCTGATTAGTTCATGCTGCGGTATTCATTTCTACTCACCTGCTCACACAGACTCATGTTCGTGCTGCTGTTGTTTGGCGTATTGTTTTGCACTACTGTATTAGAGTTTAGCGTATTTCTTAGTTCATATCTTAGATCCTTAGTACTGTTTCTTTTTCAATTTATATTTTTGCTGTTGAATGTAACTACCCGTGTACACAGTTTTGTTCCACCACATGTACCACATGGTCCTCTGGTACCAGTTCCAATCAGTCAGAACTCACACTTACGGTGAGGCTTCTTTCCAGTACTATGGCCCCCGTCTGTGGAATAGTCTGCCGGAGAACCTGAGGGCTGCAGAGAATGTTGTTGTTTTTAAGAGCAGGCTCAAGACCCATCTTTTTAACTGCATTTCCTGAACTGGTTCATCTCTGTTCACTCTATACATTTTCCATACTACTGTATTTAATTTGATTGATTGATTTTATTTATTTTGTGTGTGTCGTTTGCTTTAATTTTGTGAGTTTATTGTTTTATAATTCTGTACAGCACTTTGAGCTGCTTTTAGTATGAAGGGTGCTTTATAAATAAAATGGATTGATTGATTGATTGACTGATTGATTGATTGATTGATTGATTGATTGATTGATGCGAATGACAATAAAGAACCTTGAACCTTGATATTCATAAGGGGAAATGGCTAAAAAATATATTATTAGAATAATTCCTAAACTACAAAAGACATACACCAAAACACAAGGACTGTGAGAATGGTGATAGTGTAAAGATAAATAAACATTTGCATGTATCGTTGTAAATTTTTATGTGGTTGGAGTTGTTTTGATATGGCAGAAATCTACTTTGAAATTGGCCCCAAAGCTGTTATATCAACTGCCCTGTGAAAACTTTTGCCTGATTATACAAATTAAATTCTCTCTCTCTCTTTCTCTCTCTCTCTCTCTCTGCCATTTCCTGCAAGTAAGACCACCCCAATAATAAACTCCACACATCCCCATTATTTAAAAATGTAAAAGATTATTATTTAAAATATTTTTTTACTACACATAATGATTTAAAGAAAAGTACTGGAAGACTGCTGTGTTTCCACACTACATATAAGATGCTACAGTCCAGGTTTTTATAGTAGATCATTAGTGACTCTGCTACTATTGTTCATATTGCACAACTAGTTTATTATTTTTCAGCCGAAGAGCATACGTTACATGAGACAGCTACAAAGCAGGCACTTGAGGTAACTATTTAAAGTACAGTACATGCACTTTCAACAGTTTGTGCACAATTTTCAGCTCCCGCTTCTCAGAAAGCCTTTAGGGAAGTCTTTCTGCTGAGTGTGTGCATACATGGCAACTCCCCTGTGAGAAAACAAATGGTTTTAATCAGTGTGAAGGTGTGCATTCCAAGACATGAACAATTAGTGTTCATGGGCTATAAAACCTGACCACAGAATATTAAAAAACATGAACTGGAGGAAAATTGTAGAGGTTTTGAATAAATGTTAGTATGTTTGGAAATTCAGAAGTACCTGCGCTGCCAAGACGGCAATCAATCTCATGCACCGGGCCTTAGAGATCAAAGTGAAAGTGATGGACATGTTGGGATAACTAGCAAAGGAAAGTTGAAAATTTTGGCTAGACTCGTTTCTTGGAGCGCTTCCACGTGAAACAATCCCCCCATCTCAGCTTCTGGTTTGATTGATTGCCCTCGAGGTCAGTCTGGGTTGGAAAAACATGGAGCGTTTTCAGAAGAGATGCTCATCATGGTGTGATGACTAATTCTGGATGAGACCTCAGCACTAAAGTTTACGCATTTCACAAAGTGGACACCTTAAGAAAACACAGTACTGCATCCATATAAGACTTTTTAGCCTACAATCACATTTTGTCACCTCGCCAGACACGTAGAGGTAATAAGGGCAGACAAACATTTGAAGGAATTCAGTTGTACAATACCAAAGAAAGCATGGTCATTCACCGTGATAGACACTTGAATCCACACATTATCTGTTTAGGTGATGTTTTACAGAGGGTCAAGAAAGAAGGTCAGCTGGAACTCCTAACAAGCAAGTTTTGCGCACAGCTTGTTTCATCAGAGAATGCTGATCGGTTGATGACCCAGCAAAACCAGCATTCTCAAAGCATCACGCGATTGGCCAGGTTACCCCTTCAGACTTATTTCTTTCAGTACACAGTGGAGTTTAACCAGTCAGGAACTTGAAAGTACCAGCAAAATCCACATTTTGGGCTTGGAAAAGGTGTTAGGCAACTCAGTCACGTGACTTCCAGACGTGAAATCTAAGTCCATATCCCAAGATTAAAGTTTTACTTTTGTTTTACTGTTTAGTTTTGTATTTAGCGTGTTTTGCTGAGGGGTCCAAACTACTCAGCTTTGTGTAGCAATACGCCAAAGTCCAGGGTAAAGTATTTAACGCAGACTAACTTTATTCTGCAGCCTCTCCTTTTCTTAAATCAAACGGCAGTCACTGCGGGTTGAAAACGTCTGGGTTGTGACCCCGCTCTGCTTAATGAATAATTACAAGTCAGACTGTTAGCGTTCCTTGACAAAATTGTAATTTTTTAGGGAAAGAATCATGAATCAAATGGAGATATATAGATATGGAGGAAAAGATCACACAACCAAGGGCAGGCTGATAACTTTTTTTAACATAAAAGTCAAACTTAAAATGCATCCAAAATCAGATTTATTACTTTTTTTTTTTTCATATTCGTTCTTTTTTGTTTGTTTTCTACTTAAAGAGCTGATGGTAAATTTGATCAATGTTAACGTGCAGCATCCTCCTGCTCCAAATGTAAAACAGCTTGGTAAAGAATCTTTGCTACAATTCTCACATTTTAATCACTGATGCTAATTCCTTAGATTCCAGCATAATGTTTGAACTTTTTTAACTTAACCTAGCTCTATAATGGTGCTTTTTTTTATTCCTTAGTAAATCAAGAGTTCATCATTTACTACACTGGACATGTGAGGCAGGGACTCTGACCCTTTCTAAAGTTCAGCTGTACGTCCACCTGTTGCTGTGTTTTAGCATCATCTGGCCTGAACTCATCTGAGAACTCTGATTGGCGAAGGCACTGCTGTTAAAAGGTGCATTCACAAAACAGTTCCCTGAAATAGCTGCAAAGATCTTCTTTAAGCTGCCTCTGAAGTCAGCCAGGTTTGAAAAATGAAGGGACCTTCATGGAACCAAACCCAGCAGAGTTGATGTGGAGCACAACCAGGGCCGGCCCAGGGCATAAGCAAATTAAGAAGCTGCTTCTAGCCCCCGGGCCACTAGGGTCCCCCTAAGTGGAATTGAATTTATTATTATTATTATTATTATTATTATTATTAATGATTTTCATGATTCTATTGCACCCAATTTCATTATAAAGTTGTGATTTTTAAAAAAAATAATAATATTTTTAATAATATTGTTTTTACACCCTAGAGGGCCACAGTAACAGAACTTCAAGATAACATTTGTGCGCTTCAACATTACTTTATCAGTCAAATCAAATCAGTTTTTATGTTTACAATGCCAAATTACTCAAACATAAAATATTTAATTTCTAGAAGTAATCGAATGCAGAGAACGTTCTGTTTTACTAGTTTGTTCATAGGCAGTTTTATCAGTACTGCCATGTCTGACCTTTTGAGGACTTTCATGAGCTTGATGTGGCCCAAAATGAAAATGAGTTTGACACTACTGCACTAGATGATGTATACACAAAGGATAATATGAGCAGGGCTGTCAGAGTTGCAATGAGTTCATGTTAGGTTGGTGAATGATCTGATCTGACTGTTGATTGCAGTAACTCACATTATTAGCAGATATAGAGGGCCCCAAACCAAATTTCACTTATGGCCCCATGGAGCCTTGGGCCGGCTTCGAGCACTATTCATTGTGTGATGGAGGCCTCCCTCATAACATTTTAAAACAAATTAACTCAGTTTAGCTATCCTTTTTGTAGTTTACCAAGTTTTTAGATAAATGCAAACGTGTCCATCATCATCGTCATTCTATTTCTTAGTGAATTGTTTTATTGTAATGAAGCTTTTAAATCCCGTGGCTGAGTCGTTGGACTGTGTGTCATCTCTACAACACGTAGCTGCAAAGCCATCTGACTTTTTCATGCGTTGACAGTTAAAGCTCTGTTGTTTTCTCGCTTAGAGGCATAAAGAAGAATGTGTGGCGGGTTGGCTTCAACCCTTTATGCCACCTCAGCCAATCTGAATGTGGTCAGACTGTGTTTAAGTTTTGACTTGAAGAGTGATACTCGTTAGCTTCAACATAGCTAGTCTATAGTTACCGGCAATTCCTACATCATCCATCCATCCATCATCTTTACCCGCTTCATCTTTCTCGGGTCATGGGGTATTGGTGCCCATATCCAGCCATCACTGTATGAGAGGCGGGGGAAACCCTGGACAGGTCTCATAGAGACAAACGAGACAAACAACCATTCACTCTCTCACTCACACCTAGGGACAATTTAGAGTTACCAATCAGCCTAACATGTATGTTTTTGGTCAATGGGAGGAAGCCGGAGTACCCGGAGAAACCTACACATGCACGGAGAGAACATATAAACTCCACCCAGATTTGAACCGGCATCCTTCTCACCCAAAGCCAACAGCTCTATCAACTGTGCCACTGTGCCACCTAATTCCTGCATCACTTATGTGCAATTTGATTTACTTTGCAGACTGTTAAAGCTGCAGTATGTAACAAAAATATTTTTAACATATTTCTTCACTCTGTCACGACTCACTAGCTCCTGACAGACTGATGTTAGACAAGTAATCTCTGAAAAAAACTATAGTCCCCTTGCTTCTCTAAAAGCATTTCTAAAAACCCACAGTGACCCGCTGTTAACCAGCCAATTAAAACAGTTTTTAACCAGCCAATAAAAACAGAGCTTCTCATTTCTCACGCCCCTAGCCCATGCACCCGCCTGTCCCAGCCCCCGTGGCCGCGCAGGTTCTAGTTCAAAGGATTGCAAGGATGCAGGACTGTTTTGTATGTGACACAAATGTATTAAATTCCCCATCTTCATCACTGATCTGGACTTTTCAATTGTTTTTTTGCCAAAAGTCAAGTGATCGCTTCCTCCTCCGCTGACTCCATGACAGAAACATTCCGGAAATGAATGAATTTGTCACGAGCGAATCAAACTCGGGTTTAAAAAACTCTTTTAAAAACACATTTTTACTCACTGGCTTTTAGCACAGACTGATTTTGTTCTGCACTGTTTTTATTGTTTTTATTGATCTTAATGTTTTAACAACTGTTTTATTTTTATGTGTTTAAATGTTCTTGATTTTATGTACAGCACTTTGTTGCAGCTGTGGTTGTTTTAAAGGGCTCTATAAATAAAGTATTATTATTATTATTATTATTTAACGTGGCTGCGCGAGGCTCTGCAGATTTCATGGTGTTCTGGTGTGCTGGACTAGCGCTCCATGTTTTTATTTTATTTTTTAGAACGTTTTATTAATATATAATCACAGAATATCGCAGCGGCTGCGACAGGACATGCAGTGGAGGCGGAGCTAAGGAAGCTGAGCTGAAGTTCAGCGAGAGCAAGGGGGAGCAGAGCCATATATGGCTCTGAGGGGGAGGGACCAGAAACGTGTCTCTGTTCAAAATTTTTCTAAGTTCCAGCGTGTTCCAAAAACTACAGACTGCAGCTTTAAGTGTTAGCTTGTTGGACCTGATAAGGAACAGGAGCCACTGGTTGACAAACTCTAATTTAAGATATTGCATTGTGTTTTTTTTTTAACACAATTATATTTTTACTCATGTTGTATAATTTTAAAGGCACTTAACTTTGTGATTGTATGTTAAATAGCTGTAAATCTGCAGCACTGCTTTCTGTGTGTACCAGTGGTGTAGTCTACATTTTTGTAGTGGGTATACTGTGCTTCAAAGTGCAATCGTCAATTTATTTTTGATTTTTAAGCATATTGAACATTTCCAATTTTTCTAATGCTTATACAGTATTTGAATAAATGAACAACAAACTTTGTACAACAGTTTGGCTTTGTATTAAAAACATGTTATAGAATTTATAAAACTGTATCAAAGCAAAACATGTTCAAGTATTAAGTAGTAAATACGGAAGTATTAATTATACAATAATTTGCCGGATAAGCGAATGTAATAAACAAGCGCTGCATACAGATAGATTGCAGAAGCATTTAACTGCGTTTAACGTATCAATTCATTCAACCTTTATTTAGTCAGGTAAATCTCATTGAGCCTCGAGGGCTCATTTACAAAAGCGACCTGCTACAAACTAAAGAATGATGAACAGCAATGGTAGAATTTCCTTAAACAACAAACAACAGAAAAAAAAAAAAAAACGTAGGAGAGAAATAGAAAGTGAAATGCAAAGTATCAAAACTAGCAAAACACCACAAGGTAGATGTACAAAATCAAAAACAGGAACATATCTGCAATGGTTTTTGCCAGGTTTCCAAAAGATTTTTAAAACCATTTAGGGAGGTCAGGGCCGAGAGCTTCAAATCTTTTTGTAAGATATTCCAGGAAGCAGGAGCAGAGTAGGAGAAGGCCCTTTTTCCAAGTTCAGTCCTCACTGACGGAACACTGCAGGTAATCATGTCCTGAGAGCGCACACTGTAGCTGCACTCACGTAAAGACATGTAGGAGGAGATGTATGAGGGCAGCAGACCAAGAAGTGATTTAAAGATGAAAATGTACCAGTGGAAGAGTCTGCGTGAGGTTAATGATGTCCAGTTAACCAGTGAATACAGGGTGCAGTGGTGGGTACGATAATCACAACCAGTTATGAATCTTAGTGCACCATGATAGACAACATCCAACATCCGCAGGGTGCTTGTAGGAGCATTCATGTAGAGAATGTCACCGTAATCAATGGAGGGAAGGAAAGTCACAGATACAAGGCGTTTCCTAACATTCAGTGTTAGACATGATCTGTTTCTGAAAAAGAAACCCAGTTTAACTTTCAGTTTCTTACTACTAGGTTTTCCACATGGAGTTTAAAAGAGAGCTGTGAATCAACCAGTATACCCAAATATTTATAGGAATCAACAAACTCAATAGGGACACCATTTGAGGATAAAATCAGAGGAAGATCTGCTGGGACCGACTTCCTACTTGAAAAAGATTAAAGATGTGAGTCACAGGGACTGTGATGATATGAGCAGCCAGCCTTAAGAAATAAGGTGGAAGTTCATCTGGACCAGCAGATTTTTTAGGATCAAGATCATTTAACAGTTTATTTACCTCACGGACTGAGAACGGAGAAAATGAGAAGGTGTGATTAACTGAGGATTGGCTTGTAGGAGGGATTTGATTTGTAGAAGTTTGGTTATTAGATGGAGTGGATGATATCAATGACACATGCCCAATGATATGTCATGTATCACTGGGCACTTTTAAGTGGGTATACTAAAATTCTCAAGTTTTTCTAGTGGGTATGCTCAGTATACCCGCATATCGTGTACACTTCATCACTGGTACACATTAAAAGATATCTGAAATTCACGCTAACTCACAGTGATGGCTGCCTGTCAGACCAGATGAACTATTTCCCCTGCAGATTGATTCTCTTTTACTCCTGCCAGTGGCGAGTGACTCTACTAATTATAACAAGTGAGTGGCCTGGAAACTGTTTTTTCCTTATCCAGCTCGTGTGGAGACTTTATTTATTAATGTATTCATTTTATTATGAAATACAAAACAATTAACATATATGTAAGAAAAACAAAATATAAAATGAAAGGTAGCAGATGAAGAAAAAATCTTATTATATCTGCTCCTTATTCTCTAATTAATAATTCAAACAACCATTCTCTATACTGTAAATAACAAAACAAAATGAACAACTCATTTGATTTTCTAATTCTCATACATTTCTCATTAAACTCAATTCATACCGGTATATATTTTTTTAAGAATTCGATTTTGACCATTCTCTTGAATACAAACATTGATTTGGCTCCCTTAACATCTGTCTCCAAGTCATTCCACAATCCAACTCCCTGAATTAAAGCTGCAGTATGTAGCTTTTTTTATGAACATATTTCTTCACTCTGTCACTACCTCCTGACAGACTGATGTTAGCCAGGTAATCTCTGAAAAAAAATTAAAAAAAATATTGTCCCCTTGCTTCTCCAGGTGGTAAATAAGCATTTCTAAAAAGAAAAGGTGACCCGCCATTTTCCAGCCAATAAAAACAGAGTTTGTAACCAGCCAATAAAAACAGAGCTTGAATTTGAATCAGCCAATAAAAACAGAGCTTGAATTTGAAATTCAACAGACCACAAGGGGGCAGAGCCACATATGGCTCTGAGGGGGAGGGATCAGAATGCTTTGCCTGTTGAAAATATTTCTAACTGCTGCAGTTCTACAGAAACTGCATACTGAACCTTTAAGGTAGACCTTCCCTTCAAACTAGTTCTATACTGTGGTTTTACAAATATATCTGTCCCCTGAAGATTGTAACAGCTTGATCTTTTTACAAATGACACAACCTACACGTCTTGGCCTTGCAAAAGGATTGCAACATTAATCTTCTGTTACTTTGATTCAAACTCCATCCTGGAGACGGTTTGATTCCAACCAGCACAAATAAGTCAGCTTTTCCTGGTGCGCACCTAAAGAGTTTGTCACACACAAACACATCATCGCTTTGACGCCAGATGACCCTTCAGGCTTCGGGAATCTTCACCTCCCATGTCGACGATGACTGCTCATCCTGTCGTTTAGGACTTTTTATAGAGAGAAAACCAGAGAGGGAACCTGTTCCTGCGCCTGCTCTGCTGCATGGCAAGCACACTTGCTCACACATCAATCAGTTGGTGAGTCACTTTTTCTTCTTCTTCTTCTTCTTTTCTCGTAGGACGACCACTACACAAAGAAAGAACGCGAGGCCTATAAATAGCAGCCATCACTCCTGTGGAATGTGCAGCTCGTCCATGTTTGGACAGCTCGCTGTGACAGGTGTGCGTGACCTTTTTCGAGTCGGGGCCCAGCCCAGCTGCTGTGACCTGCGGTGTGTGACCTCTCGGTGCAATGGGAACTGTGCTGGAAATGTGAAAAGAAACATTCTGGAGCTGCATGCTTCTGTTTGGAAGGACGAGTTGGTTAAAGAAAAAAAAAAATTTTTTTTGAACACGCACACCCAGAGGCCAGCTGGTGTTTGACTGAGCCGCTGCTGCTTGTTCACCATAAAGCAGTGGGGAAAAAGAAGAGAACTCTTGCACAACGCACACGCAGTCACGCATGTGCTCACACCCCGACAAACACACACAATCGTGCACATTAATAATTACTTCATTCTGCCTGCTCAACTCTCTTCGTGGCAGGAACGCTTTCGAGTTCTGTGAAGCTCGGCTCATTTGTTTTCACGAGAACGTTGCATCATCTCGGTGCAGACGACTGCACAGCATCATCTGTCTCCTGAAGCCAGCTGCACTGAGGTTGTTTACGGAGCTGCACTGGCGTATTTTATGTGGACGCTTATACAGTTTATGGGGGTGAGTCATGTTCACATAACAAACAGGGGCCTGCATGGGAAAAAAAAAAATACAATGTCATGATGTTACAGCCAGAGATGAGGCTAATTTTACACCGGAAAGTTGCTCCGGAGTCACAGCATCTCCCAAAGGTGCCAAAACACACAGCGTTCCAATTTTTTCCAGTGAGAAATCAAGAGTTCAGAGTCACCTTTTTAACGTCAAGATGACTGGATTTATATAATAAAGGACGCCATGTGGTTTAAACATTCCCTCTGCACTTCCTTCTCCTCGCCGGTGTTTCAAAACGCCGCTGAAAGTTCAACAAGGACGCCGCTGACGGCAGGAACTGACGCAGACCTGCTGCCAGGTGCTTTCTGTTTGGTTGCAAACAAGAAATGTTGTCACCTGAGATTTCTTCTGAAGCGAGCTGTTGCGTTCACGGAGATGTTCTCACCTTGGTTGTGTCAGTTCTGGGTTGTCACGTTGCGTTGCGTTAAAATGTTGCAGTCTGTTCGGAGTTCTTGATTGTGGCAAGCGAACGTGTTTTTCGTTCGTTCTTCTCAATACACCTCATTCAAGATGGTCGCCACACTTTATCAAATACCAAAAAAAAAAGGCTATAACTGACCATTTTAAAGAGGTTAAGCTAAGATTATGTGTGGTAGTGACTTTAAGTCATTCCAAACACAGTCTGAGCACTAACAGATAAAGTTAAACTCTATTTTAAGAATATTGCCTATAGCTATTGAACTCAACTGTGTCTGTCCATTAGCAAAATATCTCATGAACAGTACACAGATTTTATTGAAACTTCCAGACAGTTCTAACAAAGTTACGTCAAGTCCTCTGGATAGATTATTAAAATAAATAAATAAATAAATAATAATAATAATAATAATAATAATAATAATAATAATAATAATAATAATAATAATAATAATAATAATAATAATAATAATAATAATAAACTTTATTTGTATAGCGCCTTCCTACAATGCCTTGCACTGACCAAGGTGCTTAACAGGACAGAAAATATAAACCGGTACAATAAAACAGTGAAAATAGAATAAAAGCAACAGCAATAAAAGGAGGCAATGGAAATAAAAATGCTACATACTAAAATACCAAAAATAATAAAAGTTACACACTGAAAGTTATACTGAAAAAATGTTGAAATGTTTCCTCTTTAATCCAAAAGACTTGGTCAGTGTGAGGAGCTGCAACAAACTCAGTCTTATAAACAGCGCCTTCTCATAGTGGATCAACCAGTTTGTTGTTGACATCCAGGACTAGCTGTTCACATGATACTGCTTCAAATGTTATCAGCCATTAAATGGTCTATTATATCAGTTGTTATCTTCTCCATATAGCGCTCAGACTGCCCCTCCTGTACGTTGTTAGCGTTGTTAGCGCTGATAATAGGCTCACGTGGTTAGGTTCAGAGTAAAGGGTCTGGGTTAGGTTTAGGCACAAGGGTAAGGGGGTTAAGTTTAGGGTCAGTGCTGTGGGTCAGGTGTAAGGTTAGGTTTAGGAAAAGGGTTACATAAAGCTGACAAAAACAAAAACACTTCCTGTTTTATGTCCACGTGCAACGCTGCATATCAGCGATACAAAGGAAACTTAAAAACTGCTAGGAGGTCGGAGGGACAATGCCGTCCATTTAATGGGCTCATAACATTTGAAGCCGCTGGGAACGTCTAATGAACGATTGTAAGTGCTCTGATGGTCACTTGCTATTCACAGGCCTGAGTGATAATAACAGCGTTGTAAGAGCGTGACAATTGGACATGGAGGCCTCCACCCCCGTTCAGTGATGGACGGTTTCTCAAAGTTGGCTTCGGTCCAGAGGACCTGACTTCAATTTGTTAGAGTTTTGAGCATGCATCAGGATATTTTCAGACAATTGTTTTTGTGAGAATACTGTTTTTAAAACTATTTAACTTTTTAGAATCAATCCAGTTTAAGATGGCTGCCACAGCCAATGGAAAACTTTGGAAACACATAAATGGCTGTAACTCGACAAATATCGGCTAAAATTTGGCACGTTTGTTGCTGAGCATCCTCGTAAACGCATACTCTGAGCTTGACACGTAATGATACATTTTTGCTTAAACCTTGACACTAAGTGGCATCAAACCTAGCTGGTGGCACTTTACAGTAAGGCTCCCCTTATAGATGGCTAATAAATAATTTATAGATATGTTATTACCGTAATTCATCTATAAAAATGTTATAAATCATTAATAACTACTTATTATGCATTATAAAGCGTGACAGAGACTAAACTGACCAGCTTATTGCCAAATAATGAGCCAAATATGATTATATATATCATCTAGAGTTGTTATATTAAACATTTCAGACTAAGTTACTATCTTGTAAGCACAATAAGCATTTGTAAACCTATTTTTAGCATATTATATTGTACTTTATCACGGCATTATAAGTACCGGTATATTCTATACAAAAAAGCAGGTTCAAAAACTGTGGTCAGTTTTGTTTCTGTCACCCTTAATTAATGCATAATTAGCAGTTATTAATGATTTCTAAAGTGTTTATAGTGGATTTGCAGTAATAACATATCTATAAACTATTTATTAGCCATATATAAAGCCTTATTGTAAAGTGGTAACACCTATCCATCTGTTAGCAAAATATCCCAAAACCCACAAGATGATTTGGTTGAAAATTCCAGTAATGATTGGATACTTTTGGGTCAACCCAAGTCAAAATGGCCATCAGGGATTATTCTGCTTTAAATGAGTTTGTTTGTGAAGTTACATTTGTTTTCTTTGGATGTCTTGTTTTTCTTGAACTCTTGAGCAGATGTCTTTTCCCCTTTTGCATTCTCTCACATAAAAAAAAAGAAAAAAGTTGCCCATACTTTTCTTTTCTTTTTTTTTGCAAAGTGGACTGTTGTTGCAGCAGAAGATTTTGCAGCAAGATTAATTGTTGCCTAAAACATGCAAGATGGTAGACAGATGATTCCTGGCACTTGTCCTTGTGTATCGGCTAAATCTCGGAATGCAACATGTTTGCAGATTGATAATGGAAAAAAAAAAAAGATAATTTCATTGCTCAGGTTGTGTGTGTGTGTGCGTGTGTGTGCGTGTCATCAGAGACGAGCCGGGCTGGAGGATTGCTCAACGCTTGTGTCACCAGGAGGCTGGACTGATCCGGAGGAGTGTTTGAGCTGCACATCACCGGAGCGCACACACACTCTCCACCTCTCTCTGAGTGTGAGGCTCTCTCTCTCTCCTTCTTTTCCTCCATCTCTCTCTTGTCTTTCTTTCTTTTCTTTTTTTTTTTTTCCTTCTCAGCTTCACTCGGATTTATCCTCACCACTTCACGATTGGATTTCCATCAGCTCTAAACATGAGACGGAGTTGAACCAATTCATCCCCAAAAGGACGCACTGTCTTTTGTTTTTATTTATTTGTTTGCGTTGTTGTCAATGTTGAGCCGGCCCTTCAGGATGAACTTGCAGCGGAGCAGCCGCCGCAGAGTCGCCCACAAGCGGCTGGACTCGGACGACCAGCCGCCGGCCAAGTGCGTCCGGCTGGCGGAGGCTGCCGGGGACGCGCATGGGGGGCTCGTCCTGGGCGCGTCACCCGGCTCCCCGCTCAGTCCCGCGGCCCACCCGGCCACCCACCCGCACCAGCAGGGGCCGTCCAGGATCGGAGCGTTCCTCCTGCTGCCCCTCGCGGACCGGGAGAGCAGCGTGCACAGCGCCATGGACACCGATACTGGCGAGGAGCTGCTGTGTAAGGTATGCGCAATCCGCTCGTTGTGCAATTTCTCTCAATGAATGATGTTTGGAGACGTTGCCCAACAGCCTGTCTGACATGTCATCCGCATTTAGCTCACTTCTTTTTTTTTTTTCTTCAATATCACGCATCATGTGTCAAAATGTGATTTCATTTGGATTTATCTGGCAACCGTCAAGATAAATCAGGTTGTGGAGACACCCTCGAGCTCTCACAGTCTGTCAACTCAGCTCATTTGCATATACGTCATTGCAACACAACGAGCTGTGGCACAAAAATGCAAACATCCAGCTCTGTCCAGATAAGGACTCATTCATCCCAGCATCCATGTTCACTTTGTGTGAAAAGCATTCCTTAGTGAATTTAACCTCCTCAGGCGTGATTCTCTTGTGAAAGCATTTGTGTTAAGGAACCAGGGAGACTCTCGTCATTATTAACTCTGACCCCTCGCCTCCCACATCTTTTTAATTTCCATGCTTCCTCCTCCTTTCTAATCTGCCCTGCAGGTCTTTGATATGGCTGTGTACCAGGAGAAAATCAGAGCCTACGGAGTTCTGCCGGCTCACAAGAACGTGGCCGGCATCCGGGAAATCATCCTCGGCGAGCGCAAGGTCTACGTCTTCTTGGACAAAGACTTCGGTGACATGCACACCCTGGTGAAGAGCTGCCGCCGACTGGACGAGGAGCACGCCCGCAGGCTCTTCTGTCAGGTGGCGCAGGCCGTGGCGCACTGCCACCAGGCGGGCGTTGTACTGGGGGACCTCAAACTGCGCAAGTTTGTCTTCGGGGATGAGAAAAGGTGAGATACTTTGTTTTTTTTTAAGTATTTTCTACACTTCCTGATTTGATTGGTTTCGAAAATAAACCATAAAAAGTTTGTAGTTTGTGCAAGAACTCACTCACTTAAAATAGTTGGTCGCAATCTGCTGCTTCACCACTAGATGGCACTAAATACCACATGGTGCTCCTTTAAGCACACCAGCTATTACATTACTTACCGTTTTAAACCAGTCCTCAGAGTAATTCTGGGATGTTTGTTCCGACGATTCGAACCCTGAACAGATGCAGAGTGGCACGTGCCCGTGAACACCCGAGCCGTGTGTGCAGATGTGGACGTGGGAACACAAAGAGGGGGAGGCTCTGCACTCGTGGAGGCAGACTGCTCCGCTTCCCAGATTCTTGCTCCCTCCGTCTGTCTCACCCTGTCTCTTTGTGTGCACGCTTTGTGTTTGTTGTGCACGCTTTGTGTTTGTTGTGCACGCTTTGTGTTTGTTTTGCACGCGTGTGTGTGTGTGGGGGGGTGGGCGGTAGTTTGGCATAGCTGCTAGACGATGCTGCTGAATGAGACGATCGTACCCTCCTGTGCCCGATATCTCAGAAAACATTTATTCCTCATTATTTATTAATAAATTACATCATCTCTGTATTGCAGAGCAACTCGTGTTCCCAGCCAGGCTTCCATTCATGCACACTTTCCTGAGAGGAGGAGAAGCTGAGAGCTTTGAACTGGCTCCCACACACACACACACACACACACACCCTAATCTCTAAGTGCTAAAATCCCTCCTTACACAACCGGTGGTTGCTTCTTTCCTTTTCCATCACTTTGCTTTCCGAAGGCCCCCCTCTTTTTTCCTGGAGTCTTCACCAGTTACACTCTGCGGTCACGACCTCTGGGGTCCGCAGGGTCACAGTGAACGAACAAGAGCAGACAGCCACCGAGAGAAGTTGTCGCCGGTCGTGTCCCCCCTGATAGCTATAATGCTGCAGAGCGATGAGTCACAGTGTGCATGTGCAGAGATAAAGAGCGAGCGCTGCACGGCTTATTGTCCTCGTTTGTGTCCGTGCATGCTATTCACACTTTCAGATCAGTAGAGATGTCGTCCGCTCATGCTCGGACCAATCTGCAGGCGTTCCTCGTGACTTCACGATATGGTGCACGTCATGGAAGTTGGTTTTTTATTCCCTGGCAGTTGTTGACATAAAGTGTTACAAAGCCGTGTGACCTCATTTGTTGTGTCATACGTTGCTTTAAATTAACAACCAGACTTCTTTGAAACCCCAAGACTCCATCTGTGATGTCATGTCCCAGCTAACAATTCTGCTTTCTAACTGGATACACAATAAGCTGGCTAAATGTTGTCGTCATTCACACACACACACAGAGAGCAGATGGAGGTGCCCGTTTAGAGGAAGGTGAGTAGCACCGAGAGGCATGCAGAGCTTCACTGCAGGGCCGGCCTCCCCGTGCGTCACCGATGTGGCAACAGCCATTCGAGGGGTAATTATGGCACGGCTGGCGCCGCCAGTGTGGGACCCAGGTGCAGATAGCCTCAGCTCGAGACAGCGCTGGAGAGGAGAAATGTTCTCTGAACAGAAGGATGACTCACTCTCTCCACCCCTCCGTTCTGTCTCCCTCTCAGCCTCCATCTCTCCTTCTCTGCCGACTTATCTCCATCGCTATCTTGGTGTTTGAAGACTCTTCGCTCTCGGCCTTTGTCCCTCTGGCTGTCACGCTTTTCCACGTGTCTCTCCAGTCGCATCCAAGCGCCTCGCAGAGTCATCCCCCCCCCTGAGTTTGACATGAATTACAAATCAGTTTACAGTTAAAAGCGCGGTGATGTCATGATTTTGCTTCTGGAAATGGCTAAAAAAAAAAGGTTTGCAATCTTGTGCAAATTAATTGTTTTGTATAAGCTTCACTCGTGGAAAACATCTCTGCAGGCGTGCTGTCACAGTGTCTGTGGCTCTGCAGGACTAAGTGTGTGTCCCGTCATTAACACGGCTAAATATAGCTTTGTGTGTGTGAGCGAAGGAGAAGGAGGGGAGGGCTGGAGTTGTGTATTTTATATGTGAGTGTGTGTGTCCGTGTTAGTGCCAGGAAGTCGCTGGAAATCTGCTCATGCTGCTCCAGAGTGAGTTCACTTGAGTGTGTTGTGTTTATCTGTCGCTGCACAGATTAGGAATAAAGGAGGGACTCCCTGCGCGCAACTGAATCTTTCTGTTGTGGACGTAGTCGTGGAATAAAACGGAAACGATCGTCTAAACGCCGTTTTGTC
This sequence comes from Garcialebias charrua, assembly GCA_038048925.1. NCBI lineage: Eukaryota > Metazoa > Chordata > Actinopteri > Cyprinodontiformes > Rivulidae > Garcialebias > Garcialebias charrua. The sequence goes on from JBBPBX010006162.1 coordinate 35,389, forward strand.
TTTGTCTCCACAGGACTCAGGTGAGACTAGAAAGCCTCGAGGACTGCCGCGTCCTGGAAGACCCCGACGACGACTCCATGTCAGACACCCACGGCTGCCCCGCCTACGTCAGCCCCGAAATCCTCAGCGGCTCCACGCCGTACTCCGGCAAGATGGCCGACATGTGGAGCCTGGGGGTCGTGCTGTACACCATGCTGGTCGGGCGCTACCCGTTCCACGACCCGGACCCGGCCACGCTGTTCTCAAAGATCCGCAGGGGCCAGTGCTGTTTGCCTGAGGGCTTGTCGCCCAAGGCCAAGTGTCTGCTCCACAGCCTGCTGAGGAAAGAGCCGTCGGAGAGACTCACCGCCGCCGAGCTGCTTGCTCACCCGTGGTTCCACCGGCCGCCGTCGTCCCAAGAAGCGACGCTCGGCGAGCAGGAGGCGAGCGCGACGGAACAAGCGGTGCCGTCGTTCGACGTGCAAGAGGACGAGGACCTGTTCTGCTGACAAACTCACACCAGAGCCCAGTTGAAGGACCAACACGAGACACGCTACGAGGGACTTGGTGGTCATTTTTGTACAGTGGCACTTTTTAGAAAACCCATTTGTGTACTGTTCTGTGTGTACATACATATGGAAGGGTATTGCTGTTATCCATGAAATAATAATTTTGGACGTTATATTGTACAAACGTGATAGTATATTGTACAAATGTGATAAGTATGTCGTTAAAACGTGATATTATGTCGTAAAAACGTGATAAGTATGTCGTAAAAACGTGATAGTATATTGTACAAACGTGCTATTATATTGTACAAACGTGATAAGTATGTTGTACAAACGTGATATTATATTGTACAAATGTGATAAGTATGTTGTACAAACGTGATATTATATTGTACAAACGTGATAAGTATGTCGTAAAAACGTGATATGCTATTATCACGTTTGTATAATATACTTATCATGTTTTTACAACATACTTATCACGTTTTTACGACATACTTATCACGTTTTTACGACATACTTATCACGTTTTTACGACATACTTATCACGTTTTTACGACATAATATCACGTTTTTACGACATAATATCACGTTTTTACAACATAATATCACGTTTTTACGACATACTTATCACGTTTTTACGACATAATATCACGTTTTTACGACATACTTATAACGTTTTTACGACATCCTTATCAGGTTTATACGACATAATATCACGTTTTTACGACATACTTATCACGTTTGGGCAACATAATGTCCAAAATTATTATTTCAGGGATGACAGCAATACCCTTCCGTACGTACACCCTCACGATGTCTACAAAAAAAATCTTCCTGTACTGTATTCGGGCATTGCTCACAATGATGGCTCATTGTGCTTCTGTGTGTGTGTGTGTGTTCTAGAAAATATTTGGTGCTAAAATAAACGACGGCGACTCGTAGTTTCACGGATCCCTCCAGGCTCCTCTGGGCGTGTAAAACCCGGAGGATGCTCGTTGGAGCTCACCCTCAACCCCAACTAATGAAGGCATTTGCTTGCTCCTTGAAAGTGAGGCAGGCGACCAGGATGTTGTTCCTCTCGCTCTCCGAGCAGGCCGCCAGCTTCGTTACGCTGACTCAGCCGTCGTCTCGCGGACGGGCTACTATCTTCGAGCAGACAGTGACACGGAGCGGGAAAGATGGTTAGCGGAGGACTCGCGTGTCACAGCTCAGCGTGACACTACGGAGGTGTCTCACTGCCAATCTGACACACGGACATCATTTACAAATCTCACACCGAGCGCAGAAGTTTGGAAAAAAAATGTTGTTTCTTAAAGTTAGACCCAGTTAACATCTAATGTTTGGACACTTGAGTTAGCCACAGCTGAAGCTAACGCTAACGGTTTTCACTGCTGGTTTAAAAAGACTCAGCTGATCACTGGATAATATTTGCACCTGAACAAAAGTAGAAACTTACTTTGAGTCCATTTCCTCTTATTGAATATATTTTATCAAGTGTTCTGTCAAGGATGAGCCTGTTTGGTTCTGTCGGGGAGTCATCCTCGGACTGAGCCGTGTGTCATCGCCGTGTTTCATAAACTGAACGAGCCGGTCGAAGTCGGCCGGTGTAGTTGACGCTGGTCTTTCTTTTCATGACTCAGTGCTTCATTTTATATGGAAGAAAATGCACAAACCCTTTCACTTCCTTCATTCTTTCCTCATTTCGACTTTTTTTTGCCTCCCCGTCTTTTAAAATCTTTACGGAGACCAGTCTTCTTAGTCAGTGACACTTTCCATTCTGGTGTTTTTAACCACGGTACTACGGTAAATCTGGTATGTCTGAAGAGTGCTGAGCATTTTTTTTACTTCTGGGTCACACAGGAGCAATTTATTTTCCTGTTATTTAATTATGTCATCGCTCGTCTGCAAGAGATGGGGAAAGGCTTGTGATGACTTGTCCTCTCAGAAAAAAAAAAGTAACTTAAGAGAGTCGATTTATGTTCTTGCTTCATATAGTGAGTCACACTTTCATGTGATGTGTAGAGTAAACTGACACGGGTTCGCAATCTCCACGTTGCACTGTGAATCATGCGTTTGTGACACGACCTGGAGGCCTTTATCAGCCCCAGAAGGTTACACTTAAGAGTTGTTTTCACTGTAAATATCATGTATATATGTACATTTGAAATATATGTGGAATCGTCGAATAAAGATGAGATTTTTCATATGCACTCGGCTTGTTTTTGATTCGCCACACACCTGCGCCCCTCGACTCTGCGCCTCGACGGTTTCCCTGAAAGAAACCTCTTCGTCTCTGCAGCACGTTTTCTAATCTCCCTCAGCGAGTTCACTTCGGTCCTCGCAAGAGGAATAACAACAATAAAAGAAAAACCTCTCTTGTCTCTCTCCATCGCTTCCTCTGACAGTTTACTCTGCTCTGACCTTTGCGTAATGCAACATTTAAGTCCTCAAACACACAAATGTCAATAGTGGGTCAATGTCTTTTCCTGGAATACACCAGGGGGAGCAAAAGGCCTCAGTGAGAACCAATGGAGCTTGACGTCAGTTCATCAAACCCAGCACCAACAACACAATTTCAACTCGAACCCATTTGATTTTTCCAATGCGGTCCACTTTTACTCGTGAATCGTTTGTTTGACCTATAAGAGCTTGGCATGTCTCCACCCTCTGCGTGTTATGACTACTCGAGGCATGGCTGGCCAGGGCTTGCGCAAGCATTGCGTGTGTGTATGTGTGTGTTCTTGCATACCTGCTTGCTTGCTTGCGTGCATAAGTGTGTGTGGGCAAAAAGTCAGATTAGGTATCAACAGGGTAGCTGGAGTTTTCTGAGCTGCTGGGAAGCTGCCAAACCAAGTGCAGTGTTGCCCAACACATCTGGCTCCTCCTGAAGGGATCAGAGTCAGGACCCCCCCTTTAAAGAAATGCCAGAGATTAAGTTCAAAAGCAACAAAAAGGAAACAGATTTTCATTATTAAATTAATCTTGAAGAGAAAATTTAGCTCTTTTAGAATCATGTTCTGTGGCTACGAACAATCAATATATTACATGTTGTAGATATCTCCTCAGTTTGGCAAAAACAAGTTTAATTCTGAATGGACTGACTGGCTCGAGTGAGTGGTTTTAAAATAACTTCAGACTTTATCATAGTTCATGTATATGCATTCTCAACATATTACCATTGGTTCTATATGTTATGTGATTATTCTAGCAAAAATAATGGGGATGTTCCTGCTGGAAGGGCTCCAGGTAGCATAAAGTGCTAGCTGCTACTGCTGCTATTTGATCCCACAAATACACATAAACATTTGTATAAATGGCTGTCATCCACTTTGTTCTTCAATTAGCCTTTAGCTGATCAAATAGGTAAGAATTAAAATCGACTTCTCCAAATTAAAGTAGTTTAAAGGGGATATCTACAGGTAATATATTACTTGTTTATCATCTTTCCACAGAAAAGAACTGAATGTTATCTTTTTCTGTGGGAGTTGCTAAAATGAGGTCAGGTGTTATGAAATCTCAGGTATACACTCTGTGAGCTCTTTTTCGCTATCTCTCAGCCGCACGAGTAAACTTTATCCTCCCTTTCGGTCCGGGATCATTAAAGTTTCCCAACCACATAATCTTTTTAAACAACAGAGTTCACAAACTTCCTCGTGACACGTTGGCCTTGTTGGTTTCAGGTCACACGTATCATCAGTCACTTCCCCGGATCTCCGTGATGTCAGGGTGTGAAATCTAAATTTCGCAACACAACGTTCAATAAACGTACTGGGGGAATCTTGAAGGCTGTGTTGACACAGGAAATTATAGAGCGAAGCTATTGTGGGAAAATCAACGTTCAATAAACGTACTGGGGGAATCTTGAAGGCTGTGTTGACACAGGAAATTATAGAGCGAAGCTATTGTGGGAAAATCGCAAATGATGTGTTCTGATTGTTGTGGAGGAGTGAATACATTTAAAGGAGCAGTATAAATATATATTGCGCGTACGGAAGTGGAACGAAGAAGCAGACGGGACAATAAAGCACCTGTTGTGGTCTCCAATCAAAAACTAAATATTGTGGCTTTTCCTGGAACTCCTTGGCTCAGGCGATCACTGCACTGATGCAATGGAAACAACATACTCAGTTCGACGCGGTTCTTTGACCCGAATCATTTCATAACACAAATCCCAGGAGGAATGTCGTGCTGAGCACAGGTCAGAGAAAAAAAAGTGGGGATTGGGGACCGGATGCTTATTATAAGAGCAGTATTTTTCACCTTTATCTCCAACCACAAAGGCCTAGAAGGCCAGAGCAGAAAATTAAGTGGTGACCTCTGCTACCATCTAGCGGTCAATTTGAAAACTACACGTCTGTATCTCTGACTACCAAGGATCTATACAACCTGCGGCTCTGGAGCCACATGCAGCTCTTTTGTCCCTCTGCAGAGGCTCTTTCAAGCTTTGACCAAAACTAACATAAAACTGAATTTTATAGGATGTTGTTCCCACAAAAAATGACTAACAGTTTTCCTGTCAACTCCTTTGCAAACTAGTACTAATACACAAAGTAAATTATACAGGTAGTACTCGACTTACGGCGTTTCGGGGATACGTCACGCATCTCATTAAAAAATGTTTTTTGAAAAATTGAAAAATCTTATTTTATGTGTTTAAATGTTGTTGATTTTATGTGTACAGCACTTTGTTGCAGCTGTGGTTGTTTTAAATGGCTTTAATGTTGCAGCCGTGGTTAAATGGCTTTAAAAATAGAGTATTATTATTATTATTATTATTATTATTATTATTATTATTATTATTATTGTTTAGAAGCCGATTTACGCAGTTTCCGTCAGTTTTCGCCAGTGTCCTACAGTTTTCGGCAGTGTCCGGCAGTTTTTGATTAGCTTCAGTTAGCTCCGGCCTCGACAGCCGGCTTTGGAGGACCGTGTGTCCGATCAGAGGTCGCCTTGCTCGGATACATGAGCTGGAAACGCTCAGTGAACTCTGTGGACGTCTCAGGCCCGGAGCAGCAGCCGCCGATCGCTCCGCCGCATCCCATGCCGGCCGACACCACCAGCTCACCGCGGGATCCGGTGACCATCCCGCCGCTACTGTCCCTGCCATCAGCCGGCCCCACCAGGGACACGGAGTCAACGGGCAGCGGAGAGGCCTGCTGCGGCCGGGAGCTCCCTCAATGCTCCGCCTGGCAGCCTCAGATGTTGGTGGGACACGGAGCTAACATGCTAACACGCAGAGAAACGTCTTCACCAGGTCCCAGTAAGTTATTAACTCTTTTTTCCATTCATTATGGTTCCAAATGTATGGAGCTAACATGCTAACAGGCCTTACTGTAAACAGTTTGGACCGCGTGAAGCAGCAGGAAGCTGCAGAGCTCGGACATGCAACGAGCTAACATGCTAACAGACGGAGGAAGTATTCACCAACTCCCAGTAAGAAATTAACTATTTTTTTCCTTCATTATGGCTCCAAATGTACTGTCTGTGTTTTTTGATAATTATGTAGGGTACTGTGATAGGCTAAGTGCTTGGTAACTGTAAAAACTGTTGCTAGTCAACTTCACTCTCAACTGTCCAACAACAACATTTATGAAGAGTTTCAATCAGGATTTCGCCCCCACCATAGCACCGAAACAGCTCTAGTAAAAATTACTAACGACCTCCTTCTTGCTGCTGACTCTGGTCTTCTGTCCATCCTCATTCTTCTGGATCTAAGTTCTGCCTTCGACACCATCTGTCATTCTATCCTCCTCAACAGACTAACCTCCATCGGCATCTCAGGTACCCCGTTAGACTGGTTCACCTCCTATCTCTCTGACCGCGCTCAATTCATTCAGCTTAAATCCAGTGGTGTAGTCTACATTTTTGTAGTGGGCATACCGTGCTTAGAAACCAAAGTACACTGGTTAGTAAAGTGTAACCGTCAATTTATTTTGATTTTAAGCATATTGAACAGTTCCAAATTTCTCTGATGCTTATATTTGAATAAATGAACAACAAACTTTGTACAACAGCTGGCTTTGTATTAAAAACATGTTATATAATTTATAAAACAGTATCAAAGAAAAGCACTGCACACCAATAGATTGTTACAGAAGTGTTTAACTGTCGTTTAACGTATCAATGACATGTACCTAATGGTATGTCATGTACCATTGGGCACTTTTAAGTGGGTATACTGAAATTCTTAAGTTTTCCTAGTGGGTATACTCCATATACCCGAGTATCACGTAGACAACACCACTGCTTAAATCTTTCCGTTCCCAGTCTTCCCCTGTCTCCACGGGTGTCCCCCAAGGCTCTGTCCTCGGACCCCTCCTCTTCATCATTTACCTCCTTCCTCTAGGCCACATCTTCCGCAAACACGGCGTCCATTTCCACTGCTATGCTGATGACACGCAGCTCTACTTGTCATCAAAACCTAACTCCACCCACCCTCCCTCCATCCTCACCGACTGTCTCAACGAGCTAAATCACTGGTTTTCTAACAATTTCCTTCAACTAAACAGCAACAAAACAGAAGTCATTCTCGTCGGTACCAAAAACTCTATTTCAAAATCAGAACATCTTCTCGTCCCCCTTAACAACTCTCTGCTATCCCCCTCCCCTCAGGTCAAGAGCCTCGGTGTCATCCTCGACACCACTCTCTCCTTCACTTCACACATCAACAATATTACTCGGTCTGCCTATTTCCACCTCCGTAATATTAACCGTCTCCGTCCTTCTCTCACACCCCGCTCCACAGCCATCCTGGTGCACAGTCTTGTGACTTCCCGTATCGATTACAGGTAGTCCCCGATTTACGAGCGAGATCCGTTACAACGAGGCGCTCGTAAACCGGAAATCTCGTAATTTGGAACGGCCGCCATTTCTCTCGTAAATCCGGAATTTCGCTCGTAAATTGGAACGGTTTTCGCTAGCGCGACTACAAACACTCTATTTTCATCCAAAAACTGCTTATGAGTGCATAAAAATGATCGGAAACGTGTGTCCATATGCTTAGCTAACTAACTGTGGTGAAAAAACACATGAAAACTCAGTATTTTTTTCGTTTTTTCCAAAAATTCGCAGCTCGTAAGTCTGGAACCTCGCAGATCAGAGCGCTCGTAAATCGGGGACTACCTGTACTGCAACTCCCTTCTCTACGGCCTCCCCAACAAATCTCTCCACAAGTTGCAGATGGTCCAGAACTCAGCTGAACTCAATTCTACTTCTCACGTTCAAAGCTATCCACAACCTTGCCCCTCCTTATCTATCTGACCTCCTCCAAATCTCCATCCCATCACGCTCTCTCAGGTCCTCCTCTTCGCTACATCTCCATGTACCCTCTGCCCGCCTCTCCACCATGGGGAGCAGGGCCTTCACCTGCTCTGCCCCTCACCTCTGGAACGCTCTACCGCCAGACCTTCGAAACACCACCTCCCTTTCTCTGTTCAAGACTGCCCTGAAAACCCATCTCTTTAGACTAGCTTATCATTAACTTTACTAAATGTATTTTTATCTTCCATTTTATATCCTTTATGTATTTTATATTTCAATTTGTCGCTGATAATGTTTGCTCTGTATTACACTGTGTTGGTTTGTTAAGTGTCCTTGGGTGTCCTGAAAGGCGCTTTTAAACAAAAGGATTATTATTATTATAACTGTACAGTACCGTACATGTGCGTGTATATGTGGCGGCCAGTGTGTATGTGTTTTTCGACTTACGGCGATTTTGAGTTATGAACGGACGTAGGAACGGAACTCGTTCGTAAGTAGGGGACTACCTGTACTCACTTTAACTTTATGCTTTATTCTTCAAAGTAGAATACGCAATAACCATATTTTTTGGACTATAAGGTGCACCAGGTTATAAGGCTCAATATAAATGAAGGGGTCTGTTTTCATACATAAGGCGCACCGGATTATAAGGCGCATTATCAAAACAAAACAGTCAGATAAGTCAAACTTTATCCAACTCATTCATAATAACCACATGTCGGTTTGAGGTCAGTAAGCACAACCAGAATTAACACAGAAGACTCACTGGATTATAAGGCTCACTGTCAATTATTGAGAAAATTAAAGGATTTTAAATGTGCCTTATAGTCCAAAAAATAAGGTATTCTACAATTTTATAAGAAGCACATTTGTCTGCACAGTTCACTGTTTTAGTTTTATTATTATTATTATTATTATTATTATTGGCAAAATACAAGACAATACAAGACATTGGACAGATGAATGGAAGATGGATGAAATCCAATATTTTCTTTTGTCTCAAAATGTAAAAATATCAATAAATGTTAACAATCATTAGATGTTTTAGTTTTATAATTTCACACCTACTGGCCAGAAAAGCCCCTCTAGCAAACTTAAAATGGCCCACGGGCCACCAGTTGATAATGACAGTTGTAGCAGGTATTGCGGCTCTTGACACGTTTAATTACGTGAACGAAAGGGCAGAAATGGCTCGCAGAAAAAAATAAGAAGCATCAAGAGGAAAACAGTGCATCCCATAATTAATTTGGTCACTTCACAGCAGATCTGTAGCAACGTTTTAAAAATATATGCAAAATGGTCCCAGTTTCATGAATGATAAACACAAACAATAACAAACAGCCAATTTTATAAGTAACTCAAGTGATAGGTAGAGTCATATTGTAGTGGAGACCTATGAAAAGGTTACAAGTTATAAATATGTTACCTGTTGTAGATAGCTCTTCAAACAAGCTCGGCTGATCATTTTGAGCCTGGTTCTGCTGTTAAAAAGGAGTCGTTTCTTTCCACCGTCTCCTTTGTGCTCATCCAAAATGGGGGATGAACGCAATCTATCTTACTGCAATAGCATTCAAGAAGTCTTATAATAAATGTAATTCAACAAACTATTGTAAACATCAGTTGTGTTTATAAATGCACAATAACGAGAACTTGTTGAACACAAACTGCTCTTTGCTGAAAACCATCGAGTCTGATTTTAGAGGCAAGAAGAACTGTCATGAATAAGAAAACATTTGCAGGAGTTTGTTTTGCATTCTTCAGCCAAAATAAAATAAAATATGTCTAACAGAACCATTTCTCCACGTGTGTGAAACTCCACATGCAGCAGCTTGAACTACATAATTAATCAGCTCATTTGCAGCAGTTATTACACCATGCAGCTCTACTTAGATGTGCTCTCCAACAAAACATGAACCATGGTACTGTACAGTCTTTTTCTGCATCAGTCTGAACCATCTTGAGATAAATACTTGTCTTGGATGTTCTGGGTCAGCAGCTTATAAAGCTCATAATTAGTTCAGACAAGCGTGTGTCTGTAAATATAAGTGACAGCAAGTCCTTTTTTTATTAATATTTTTTTTAATTATTTTGGGAACAAAGATTAAATTGCATCTAATATTGCTAATGTTATTTTATCATAAAATATATATTTTATGTTGAGAATGCATATATAAGTATGCTTTTAGATGAGCAAATTTCAAACCACTGATGCAAATGATCCTGATTTCATGTAATAATTTAAATGTCCAGTAGAGGGCAATGTTTTCACGTTTTTCTGCTTTATTTTGTAGTACGTAATAATGTAATAAACAAGCTGATGAACTTAAGTATTACTTTCAGCAGAAATAAAAATTATTAAGCCTCAACCATCCTGTTGCATCTGCAGAACGTTGTTTTATTCCACCTCTGTCTCATATTATGATTCTCTGTGGAGCCTAAAATATTCTGTGATTGCTCTTACTTTTTATACGACAGTCAGTTCCTAAAGGATATCTGCACAGAAGACTTTTAAAACAGTGTGGACCAAAACTGGATTAGCAGAAATCAAAAGTTTAAGGCAAAAGTCTCCAGCAGCACAGAAAAACGAATAAAACAGAAAACAAAAACAGATCCTCCAGTAATACTGTCCAGTACACAACTTTTTAAGGACTTGCACTGCACTTGGCCTGCGTAATATAAATGTGACTTTCACTGTACTGTAAATCTGATTTAAAAAAAAAAACAATAGCTGACCAAATGTTGCATTTTTCTGTAGATTCCAGAGGTTAAACAGGCCCATTGGTATAAACCAGCAGCATTATCATGTCATCTTTAATGCGTTCAGAGCTCAAGGTTGTTCAGTTGGGACAAACCGATCAGGAGCTTTACCAGCCGAGTTTCAGGGTGATTTTTCAGGTGGATGTTTCAAAAATAGCCTCGGGCCTAAGGGAGACCAGCTATGAGTCCTGACCCAAATCCTCCTGAAGACCACTGGAGAGCTGAAATCTGCCACTGCTAAAAGGACTCCTGTGAATTGAAGAGACTATGGGCACATGCTGATGGGAAACTGACGGATAGAACCAGCAGATGATGGGGGGAAGCATCTAGAGGGCGTTTACAGGCTGTGTCCATCCTGTCGCAGCCCAAGCTCAAACCTGCAGCCTCAGGATAGCAAGGCCGTGGCACTGACCACTGAGCCACCTCTGACCCCTGCGGATTCCTGCTGTTAAAAGCAGAGTAAAGAAGAGAACATGTTACTTAAACAACATAAACACAATTACATTTAACTGTCTTTAATGTGTCTAGAAGTGAAGGGACAATATGCCTCAGTGTCGTTCCAGACTTGGTTTTTTTTTTTTTGGTTTTGTTTTGTTTTGCCATGGTTTCCCAGAATTGTTTCATTGCACCACCAGCTCTGTGTTGACACTGACAACAGTGACGCATGGCTGTTGCTGATGGGCGGCACAGTGAGGTATGCCCGATATGCCCCTTTTCAACTGCTGAGACATCCCGACAAACAGTTGGGCCTAATCTGCATTATTAGTGCTCACAAGACCGACCGTATCACTTCTAATTGTTTCTGCTCAACACGTGCGACTCCAACACATCCCATCATGCAGTGGGGGCGGAAGGCAAGACTATCAAACTGTGGAAGGAGCAAAAATGCAAAACAAAAATGGCTGTTTCTGTGGAAAAGCAGAGCGCTGAAGGCCTTTAAAATGCAGATACTGACTTTTTAAAGGCTAAAATAGCGCAAAGATTACAAAAGTGGTTTGATTGCACAAAATGTGTGAAAGAAAACAGGAAATCAATAGTGCTGGTGCTGACTAAGCATTCACTCAATTAAGAACTAGCGATGCAAATACAGGTAGTCCTCGACTTACGACGGTCTCGCGTTATGACGCATCTCCCATTAAAAAATAATAATAATAAATTTATTTTGACATTTTTATTTTGAAAAGCCGAGTTACGCAGTTTCCGGTTTCCGGTTTTACTAGCTGCGGAGGCTACAGCTGCACAGTACTCTCTAAAAAAGTTAAGTCTGGTCCTCTGGACATTCAAAAAACAAAACAAAACTGTACATAGTACAACTTACTACTGTGTGTACTGTGAACGCGGTTTTATGTCGTAAACGAATACGGAGGATGGACCGAGCTGGACGGCGGTTTTACGACGTAAACGCAATAGAGAATACAGAGGAGGGACGGAGGAACGGCTTCACCAGAATACCAGTAGGAAATTAACTTTTTTCCCTTCATTACGGCTCCCAAATGTATGTGTTTTTTGATAATTATGTAGGGTACTGTGTTAGGATAGGCTAAGTGCTTGGTAAAATACAGTACTGTACGTATAAGGTACAGTATGTACATATGTTCCGACTTACGTCGAAATTCGCTTTACGACACCGTGCAGGAACGGAACTCCATCGTAAGTCGAGGACTACCTGTATATATATATATATATATATATATATATACACTTCCAAAACAAATAATCTCCCCGGGCTCCATCTAAATAGTGGAGAAAGTCTAAAAGTGACACAGTGACAAACAAAATGCTCGAGTCCTCTCCTCTGACTCTGTTGGGTTTGATTTCTTAGATGTCGAAGTGAAGCAGCCCTCTTGTTATCCTGTAGAGTGTTCCCGCTCAGAAAAACCCTCTCATGCATGTCACTCATGCTTCTAGAGCCACATGCTATCCTGAGCTTTCAGCGCTGCCTTGTTCAAAAGGCACTGCGTCAACCAGCCCAACGCCTGGCTTTCAACTTTCCCCCTGCGCTCGTCAGAGATCCAATGCAATCACGCAAAATCGCTCCACAACACGCCCGTGCATGTGAGAAGAATGGAAATTAAGCAACACGTGATAATCAAAGGTTTGTATGTGTTTGTAATGAATAAGCTGATTTTTTCTAAACCCCTCTTAAAACTGGGGAAAAAAAGAAACCTGATTAAGTGAAGGCGGCACAAGAAGTAATAATAACACACAGGCCAAAGAGATTAGAGCCACGTGAAACAAAGAGCGCAGTGTGGAGTGTTTGGCCCTGTCCCACAGCGAGGTGAGCCTTTCATACCACGGAGCTTTGTGGGGCTTCTTATTCTCGAAGAAAGACCCTTACTGTTGCATTTCCAGTTCACAGATTAGAACTTGAGCACGCAGAAGCCTTGGTATGAAATAAATAAATAAATGGGCTCAGGTGAGTTGGACCGGGCGGCAGCTTACAGTGCAAATCTTGGTGCACCATGATAGACAGCATCCAACATCTGCAGGGTGCTTGTAGGAGCATTCATGTAAATAATGTCCCCATAGTCAACGGAGGGATGGAACGTCAAAGTTATGTACAAGGCGTTTCCTAACGTTCAGAGTTAAACAGGATCTATTTCTGAAAAGAAACCCAATTTTACTTTCAAATTCTTTACCAAGTTTTCAACGTGAGCCTTAAAACGAGAGATGCGGATTGACCAAGATGTCCAAGTATGTGTAAGAATCGAAAAACTCAATAGAAACACCATCCGAAGACAAGGAAGAACTGCTGGTATCGACTTCCTGTTTGAAAACAGCATCCTTTTGGTTTTATCAACATTTAGAACCAGTTTGAGACGGAACAGATCTGACTGGATGATGTCAAAAGCAGACTGTAAAAGCTGGAAAACCTTAGCAACTGTTTTAGCTCGACAGTAAACAACTGTGTCGTCAGCATAGAAATGTACGGATGCATCAGTGTTGCTCTGACCTACATTACTTATGTAGATTGTGAAGAGGGTGTGTCCTAAGACTGAGCCTTGTGGTGCACCATTGTTGACACTGGAAGAAGTACCATTATGTTGAACACATTGCCTCCAATCTGACATAATTAGAGAACCAACCTGTAGTGTGGTCTCAGAAACCAATGTCTGAGAGTTTATGACATAAGATGTCATGGTCCACAGTGTCAAAAGCTAAAACATTAAATCTGCATGTGATAGGAGGTAATCGTTAAGGGCTGTGCAATAAATACAGACAACAAATGAAAAGTCTCATCTCAAAACAGCCTAGTATTCCTTGATGCATGAACACCTTTTGTCTTTGAGTGATGAAGATAATAATGAGCTATAGTAATTTTATCTACATTTTGTCAACAGGTCTCAACAGCATCCTTGTTACTTCAGAAAAAGACACATACACAAAATAAGCCCAATAAGGGTTGTGTGCCATTATCACATGGCAAACAGCTTTTTACCCATCAACAAACTCACTCTATTTAATGAAGAGTGTACATTCATTGTTTTCTTTACGTGGCGGCGTTTTTCGTTCTTTTCCTTTTACATGAAAGATACATTTTCTTAGCTTCTAAAAATGAACCCCCTGCGTTTGCCAGCTTGCTGCTAACAGCGTGTGTCTTCTTGGTTTATGAGCAGAGGTATGAGACTGAGAATGTGTTCCTTATTTATTTATTTATGCATTTTATGTTTATTTTTTTCCTGGTAAAGTGAGCAAGGTGAGAGCGAAGCACGTGATTTACATCGTGGCAGAGAAGAACTGGATAATGAGCTGAAACTGCGTCGATAAACTTAGCAATCCGTGTGCAGCGGTGCTCGACTGTATTTCACAGGCGAGCTCTTAATATCATTAAGTTTGGATTAAAGGCTTAGAATTGAGGATATGTGAGCATTTTGCTGTCATCATAACCAAGTCCTGACACAAATGATTGAGAATGTTTTTACAGCCTACATCTGAGCTCCAGACAGGACATCGGGCCTTGTGTTGTTTCTCTGTTCTGCAGTGAATCTGGCAACACAGCACCAGATCAGTACCCTATTGTTGCCAAGGTGGTTATTGAAACATCAGTGAAGAAGAGGGATCAATGGGCACATGTGAAAAGGCAACTTTCAAACATGTTTCCAATTATCATAAAGTTCTAAATGCTTATGCATTGCTTTAAAGTGAAAATCTGGTCATTTTTAAAGTGTTGTTGGATAAAAATATCCTTTCATTATCCACTTAGCTAAAAAAAAGAGTCACACACACAAAGACAGGAGAAGTTTATTTTTTACCCAGTTCACTTGCAAGGGCAGAGTTCACACAGTCGTGCACAGATGTTTCAACGAAGCCCCGGTTGTGAAGAGCTGCACCGGACAGAGTGCAGGAAGTGTTTTTTATACTGCTTATCAGCACGATGACCTCTGAGGCATCAGGTGCCTGCAGGCTCCTCTCTGAGAGAGAAAAATAACTCTCTGACCTCACACACATGGTTCAACATCAATTTAACATTATCAGTGATAAACATACATAAACCTTTACCTGAATCCCCCTGACAGATCTGTCAAAAAGTTATCAGTCTGTAACGGCAGGTGGTTGATGATGAAAACCCAAGAGCGCAGGACACCAGGTGACAAACAAGAATAATCCTTAATGTAATAATAGAGTGAATGCAGCTGGGATGATTACCGATGGAGAACTGGTGTGTGTGTGACAAGGTAAGGTTGCATAGCTGAGGGAAACAATGGCTGGGAATGTGGACAAACAAAACCTAAATGGTAAATGGACTGTACTTATAAAGCACCTTTCTATATTATCAAGATACTCAAAGCTCTTTACAACACAATCTGTGTCCTCATTACCCATTCATACAGCACTCTACTAGATCTGTACAAAGATTAATCAGAGCTTTATCACATTCATACACCGATGGGACACATATTGGAGGCATTGAGGGGTTCAGTGCCTTACCCAATGACGCATGTGACTGCCGGTGGAGTCAAACCCCCAACTCTTGCATTGGAGGACGACTGCTCTAACCACTCAGCCACAGCCAGCCCCCCAAAAAATCAAAAAAAAATAAATGCCAAAGTAAAAAACACACCTGGTGGCTCAGAGCAGAAAACGTCAGAAATAAACAAAATAACCGACACGTCACAAAGCTAAAGGAGAAACAAGCCTGAAGCCACCAGTCCACATACCTTTTCCCAGTTTCCCCATTTAGTCCAGACCCTGAGCTGACAGAAGGTTTTGAGGCTGTGCAGCAGTGAAACATTTTTCACTCCTTTGCACAGCAGAGAAACTCGGCTGCAAACAAGTCACAGGATTTACTCGGTGCAAACACAGTAAATCCTGTGAATTAGACACGAAAAGCATCGGGCGTTGGCCACATGTGAGTGATTAAAGAAAATGTGGATGAGCCGATCAATTATTCATGCCCCGATAAAGGATTAAACAAGCAACATGAACGGGTTTGGTTTGTGTTTGTGCAACAAGAAACAGAAACGCATCGATACAAAAAGCTATAAATCTATTAAAGGTATCTCAGTTATGGTCAAACTTTTTTTTTTTTTTTCAATATTCAATTTTTATTAAATCCTTCAACATTTACACAGTTAAACATACAGTGATAACAGATGTTGACCATATCAATATTGCAAGTACCGGTGTATAACAGTTGAGTAATTATACAGAGAAGGACTTGAGTTTTTAACATTTCCCCCCCTAGTTACAGTCAAACTTTTAAAAAAAACAACTTTATGTGCCATCTCAGTTGTGACAGTCATGTCACAACTGCTACTCCGTCAAATTTATAAATACAGCTGGTCCCCGAGTTACGACGTTGTTCCGTTCCTACGCCCGTTCGTAACTCGGATTTCGTCGTAAATCGGAAAATTCGTCCAAACGGCACCTCATACGTACAGTACTGTATTTTACCAAGTACTATCAAAAACCACATACATTTAGGAGCCATAATGAAGGAAAAAAAGAGTTAATAACCTGCTGGTATGCTGGTGAATTCTTCCTCCGTCTGTTAGCATGTTAGCTCGTTGCTCAGCTGTAGCCTCTCTGCATCGTAAACCTCCGCTCCAAACAATAAGGTCCTCCTGTACTTTTCCACGCGCGGTCCAGCGGTCCAGAGTTTTACAGTAAGGTCTGTTAGCATATTAGCCCCACCTAACCTCCTCTGCTCCGGTCTGCCTGTAAACAATGTCTCCTGTAAGTTTCCGTGCGTCAAGCTACTCTCCCTCCCCCCTCCCTCCTGTAAGTTTCCACTGAGTGCGTCAGGCTACTCCCCCCTCCCTCCTGTAAATGCTGAGTTTCTGTACCGTATTTTTTGGTGTAAGAAGGGCGTTCGTAACCGCAAAACGTCGTAAGTCGAGGACTGTACGTATTGATAAAATTGACAGAGTAGCCATTTTTGAGTTAGCTAACATTGATTAGCTTTGACAGCCATCTTGAACTGAAGTGACACAAAAAATCATACTTTACATTGTGGATGTTTTATTAAAACTCATCCAGTGGTTAATCAGATATTTTGCTAACAGACAGAGAAAATAATTTTGATTTGACAGAAAGTGAAACCGAATCAGTGGCACAGAGGGAATAATGGAACAACGAGAGGTCATGACGGGGTGTAGCCGCAGCCTGCTGTGAGTTCAGTTTGCGTGGCTCGGCTCTCCGGGCCACTTTAAATTACTTTTCAGCGTCGCTGCCTCTTTTGGTGACGAGCCTCTCTCTGATAGCAGCCTCTGATTATCAGGCCTTTGTGAGGCCTGCGCCTGCTGTCAGGCCCTAATTACGTTTGCACTGGAGAACATCTCCGCCCGACAGGAAGCTTAAAGGACTATTATTCAAGTGCCGCCCAACTTCACAGACGAGAACTGCTTTCTGCTGTAAAGCTCTAACAGAAATAAATCGTGTATTTTTACCTCTTTAAAGTGTGTTGCAGCTTGAGCGATCATCTGTTCGCACAAGGTGAAGATGACTTTTGTGCTAACAGAAGGGTAAAAGCAGGGTTTGACTGCTAAAGCTATGTGAGATGAGTCATAATGAGACAGCGCAATAAAAATATGCAGTTACAGTATTGTGAAACTTTTATCTACTCGCAGAGCTTCTTTTGTAGCAGAGAGAACGTCATCCACGGTTACAGACAAATGTAAAGGCCAAACTGCTGTGAAGATGGTGATAACGTCACTTATTTCCTGTTAAACACATCCTGTTCCCATGGTTACTAGGACGGGACGCTTGGATGCAGGATGTTGACCGGTCATCCAGGAAAAAAAAGAACTCTGATTCTCTCCTTTCGTCTCATCGTTTTAAAAGTCTGACATTTTGTTTTGTGCAATACTTTTTTTTTTTTTCAAAATGTTCCATTTTAGTCAACTTTCAGCTGTTTTATGCAATAACTGCTAACAAAAACTGGTTGTTGTTTTATCTGACTTTTGGAATACAGGTAGTCCTCGAGTTACGACGCATCTCCCATTTACCATGAAAAGCCTTATTTCGAGTTACACAGTTTTACGTCGTAAACGGAATGCGGAATACGGCGGATGGACCGGTTTTACGTCGAAAACATAGCGGCGGAGGAATACACTGCACTGTATACTGTGAACGCGGTTTTACGACGTAAACAGAATGCGGAATACGGCGGATGGACCAGTTTTACGTCGTAAACTTCGTAAAGCAGCGGCGGAAAATATTGTACAGTACTGTACGCGGTGCAGCGGCGGAGGAATACTGTACTGTACTGTGAACGCGGTTTTACGTCGTAAACGGAATACGGCGTACGGACCGAGGATGGCGTCACCAGCATCACAGTAGGCCATTAACTCTTTTTACCCTTCATTATGGCTCTCAAACGTATGTGTTTTTTGATCATTATGTAGGGTACTGTGTTAGGATAGGCTAAGTGCTTGGCAATACAGTACTGTACATGTATATGGTGCAGTATGTACGTATTTTCAGACTTACGTTGTAAATCGGTTTACGACACTGCGTAGGAACGGATCTACATCGTAAGTCGAGGACTATCTGTAATTAAAAACTTAATTCATTCGTGAGTATTTGGTGAAATGTGATTTAAAAAATATCTCCTATTTATATGTTTTTTTTAGCTCATTAGCAGAAAAAAAAGCATTTGTTTGCATAAATTAAGTGGAAGTTCAGATCTTTTAATGTGGGTTTCTAAAAAAGAATGATGCACAATTAATATCCTACCTGTTGTAGATACATTAGTCTGCAGAGTTCAATTGTCACCAGAGTGACAAGTTATTTTGTAAATGGCATTGCAGTCAGTTTCCCAGTATAGTATTCCCTCTTTTATTGCGGGGGATCCGTACCCTGAAGCCCAGCGATAAGTGAAAAACTGTGAAGTAGGAATAGTAGTACAAATAGTAAGTAGTACTTTATTTTAGTCTCTTTATATTAATGCATTTTAAACCATTCCTACACTCTTGCAACATTCTAAACAATGTTTCTTAACTCTAAAGCTCTAAAAGAGCACAGAATGTCATGATTTCTGCTCCCTGCCTCGCCTGCTCTTTGCCACCTGCAAGCGCTCTTGGTCACGCCCACTTCTCCGCTCTGCACGGAGAACAGCTGATCAGCTGCAGCAGGACGTTTATCCTGTAGTGTGGGCTGCACAAAGCTGCAGGTGCTAAATAATTTAAAATAATTTATTTTAAATAAAATTCCATGCCGATTGTGAGGCTCATCCATCAGTCAGCAAATTGTGTGTCATGTCCAATCTTATTTTGAAAAACCACGATATAGCAAGTCCGCAATAAACAAACCGTGAAGTAGCGAGGGACTACTGTAAACAATTATTTACAGAATTTTGTTGTAAATTACAGGTATTAAAAAGTGCTGCACTTCCTGTGCAGCTTGCATTATCATGATGTTTTTTGCTGGATTAGCTGTAGCCTCAAGTCAAGAATGTAAATTAAGTTTTATTTGACAGCTAAAGTGGTCTCCTTGTCTGTGGTTTTATGGACGACTAACCAATGAAAAATGCAAAATGAGCTTGTGAACCTGCACCATTTAAACATGAAACATTTATTCCATTACCTTAAATTTTGTGTTTTTGAAATGCAAGGTTTCTACAATAGCAATCTTTTTGGTCTTTTTGTGCATTTGAAGTATTTTCTGCTACCCTCATTTCTGCATTTTTACTTCTCAACCATTCTTTGCTTCTCCGCAAGAATCAGTCTCTGTTGAACCAAGACAGAAGGATGAGGAGAGCCTGTTGTAATGTTGTCTACCCAGAGTGGGCCACATCCCACAAATGAGCAGCTGCTCAGAAGATCCCTCCAGTCTGAGCTGTTTGGGGGAGACCAACACCTGCACAATGTAACTAATCTGATAAGACGGGATGTTTCTTTCACAACGTTGATGGATTTCACTTGTTTTAATATACAGGTAGTCCTCGACTTACGACGTTTAGGGGTTACGTCACGCATCTTATAAAAAAAATTGAAAATTTTGAAAACGCTTATTTTATGTGTTTAAATGTTCTTGATTTTATGTGTACAGCACTTTGTTGCAGCTGTGGTTGTTTTAAATGGCTTTATAAATAAAGTATTATTATTATTTAGAAGCCGATTTACGCAGTTTCCGGCAGTTTTCGGCAGTGTCCGGCAGTTTTTGGTAAGCTTCGGTTAGCTCCGGCCTAGACAGCCAGCTTTGGACGGACAGTGTGTCCGATCAGAGGTTGCCTCGCTCGGATACATGAGCTGGAAATGCTCAGTGAACTCTGTGGATGTCTCAGGCGGAGGAACGGCTTGGCGGCCTCGGATGTTCGTGGGACCCCGAGCTAATATGCTAAAACGCGGAGGAACGGCTTCACCAGCTCCCAGTAAGTTATTAACTCTTTTTTCCCTTCATTATGGCTCAAAATGTAAATGGTAAATGGTAAATGGAGCTTATTTATATAGCACTTTCCAGCCCCCTATGAGGGGCCCCAAAGCGCTTTACAATACCAACCATCCACCCATTTATACACACATTCATACACCGGTAGCGGCAGACTGCCATGCAAGGCGCTTTCCAGTCCTACCGGGAGCAACTCGGGGTTAAGTGTCTTGCCCAGGGACACAACAAGACATGGTGTGGGGAACCGGGATTCGAACCTCCAACCTTCCGATCAGGGGACGACTGCCATTACCACTACGCCACAGCCGTATGTGTATGGAGCTAACATGCTAACAGGCCTTTCTGTAAACAGTTTGGACAGCGTGAAGCAACAGGAAGCTGCAGAGCTCGGACGTGCAACTAGCTAACATGCTAACAGATGGAGGAAGAATTCACCAGCTACCAGTAAAAAATTAAGTCTTTTTTCCTTTCATTATGGCTCCAAATGTACTGTATGTGTTTTTTGATAATTATGTGTTAGGATAGGCAAAGTGCTTGGTAACTGTACAGGACCGTGTATAGGTGGCGGCCAGTGTGTATGTGTTTTCCGACATACGATGATTTTCGAGTTACGAACGGACGTAGGAACGGAACTCATTCGTAAGTAGGGGACTACCTATATACACAAGTATATACAAGTACAGTATATATATATATATATATATATATGTATATATGTATATATATATATATATATATATATATATATATATATATATATATACAGGTAGTCCCCGATTTACGAGCGAGATCCGTTACAACGAGGCGCTCGTAAACCGGAAATCTCGTAATTTGGAACGGCCGCCACGCTTCTCGTAAGTCCGGAAATTCGCTCGTAAATTGGAACGGTTTTGCTAGCGCGACTACAAACACTCGTTTTTCATCGAAAAACTGCTTAAACTGCATAAAAATGATCGGAAACGTGTGTCCACATGTTTAGCTAACGAACTGTGGTGAAAAAACACAGGAAAACTCAGTATTTTTTGCGTTTTTTCCAATAATTCGCCAGCTCGTAAGTCTGGAACCTCGTAGATCAGAGCGCTCGTAAATCGGGGACTACCTGTATATATATATATATATATATATATATATATATATATATATATTAGGGGTTGAACGAGTACATAATTTTTAACCTCGACATTAACATAAAAAAACTCGAACGACGCTCGAGTAGCCGATGACGTCACAGTGTCTTACGATGCAAAATAAATAAATAAATATAAATGCCTAAAAACGTCTTTACAAAAAGAAAAAAAAGACCAACAAAGCATTGGGAGCATTTATTATGCTCCTATCATTTATCATACTGCACATAAGTCACAGGAAAAACAAAACTATTAGTTATATTAATAATATTAAAAGTGAAAGTATAAGGCGATGAAAACCGAAACTTAAAAAACAAATGGGGCCACAGCCACACCGTACCACCGCCTGCAGCTGTGCAATTTAGGTTTACTTTTAGAGATTGTGTTTATAGATTTTTGGTAGCTCTAGAGAGATGAATATTTGTTTTTTTTGTTTGTGAAACGAGAGAAAGGAAGCCGTTTCGGCCGTGTTATAATATGGGACCTGCATTGCAACACTGCCCTCTGCTGTCACAATCTACTACAAAGAAAGTCAACACGAAGTAGCGCATTTTATAAAATTATAAACTGTTTTACCTTTTTGACAAGACGGCCTGCTCCATTAACATCCGTGCGCACACAGGAATCCATTTTGTAGCGTCTACTAAAAGCTAAAAGCTGCCCCGCGCGCTGTGAAATGTGAAATGTGACGTCACTACGGGTACCCGAGGTGGACAAAAAAGCCTCGATAGAAGTCAAAGCACTCGAGCTGTCGAAAACTCGGGTACTCTGTTAATGCACTAATATATATATATATATATATATATATATATATATATATAATATATATATATGCTGCTTCTCCACATCGAGAGGAGCCAGTTGAGGTGGCTCGGGCATCTGGTTAGGATGCCTCCTGGACGCCTCCCTGGTGAGGTGTTCCGGGCATGTCCCACCGGGAGGAGACCCAGAGGAAGACCCAGGATACGCTGGAGGGACTATGTTTCTCGGCTGGCCTGGGAACGCCTTGGGATTCCCCCAGAGGAGCTGCTCCAAGTGGCTGGGGAGAGGGAAGTCTGGGCCTCCCTACTTAGGCTGCTACCCCCGCGACCCGACCCCGGATAAGCGGAAGAAAATGGATGGATGGATGGAT
>JBBPBX010006162.1:58843-69447 GCA_038048925.1 Garcialebias charrua
TTTTTTCATTATTTTTGAGACTTAATTTTAAAAGGAAAACAATGTTTTTAATCAGTCAGATTTATATGGGTGATTAATAACACATATTTATGCTGTGTGACAAACTAAAAACACACATTTAATTTTACTTTACTCTGTCTTTAAATATTAGAAATAACAAACCCACAAAAAAAAAATCACTTGGATTTTTCCTCAGAGTCAGATGTCCCTCTGAATGTCAGAGAAACATCAAAACTCTGAAAATGAATTTAAAGCATCCGTATTGTTTCTTGTTTCTTTTCTCTTTTTGGTCACAGCATCATCAGGTCGTTTGTAGACAGATTTTAGAAATCATAAATGCCTCTTGGAAGCTTAAAATTTAACTAAAATGTGCACATAATGTTTGTACATTTGTCATCTGGCATGCAGAAATTCTACTTCCGGGGTCAAAACGGAAGTAAGTCCCATAATCGCAAATACAGTGCCACCTTCAGGAATATTGTGGATACAGTATGTATATTCTGTCAGAGCAGTGCGGAGCTCTGTAAAATTACATGACAGAAAACCCTTGCTCTTTTTGAAAGAAAAGCAGAACATGGAAACATCTGTAATGTAACAGCTGCTGGAGCAGATGGTCAAAACTTAACACAGACTTTTCTGTACGCTCCAAATAAAGTAAAACAGCTGGAGAGATGGGTTAATGAAAATGAGTTCTCCTGGCTCAATGAGACTACCTGGATAAATAAAGGGTAAATGAAATGAGGAAGAAAAAAAATGCAGTGATAATCAATGTATAACACAACATTTCACAACCGAAAACTGCGTCCAATTGTTTTGAGCAATTATTTTATTGTTTGTTTTTTATTAAAAGCCTAATGTTCATTCTATTTCTGAGCCCTAAAGCTTTTTGACAAAATGACAAAAGTAAGTTCCTCTTCCATTAAAATGTAATCAATCTGAGTGATCAGCATGGCTGATGTTGCAAAACGTCTCGGCACAGGAAAAAAAAGGGCGAACACAAAATCAATTAGTTTTTAGTTTTGATAGAAATCCAAGTGTTACATGTAAACTATAAAGAAAAGCCATTCAGTAAAATATTTTAAAGAGCTGGGTATAAAATAAAGTTTTAATATTAATATTAATATTACCTAACATGTTTGATATTTAGATTTTTTTTATTATTTTTATTATGGCTGTCTCATAAAATAGCTTGAATTTTGGCTTACCTGTACTTGAAACCACTGTGCTCTATTTTCTTGTTGGCAAAAACAAAAAGAAGGAAGGACAACCTTTACAATAAAATTAATAAAAATACTAGTAATGATTGTGCTAATAACAAAATTTAGAAAAACAAACATAAAAAAACAGAACGCTTAAAGTAGGGACTCAAACACAAAAGATACTGATGTATGAATTGGGAAAAAAAATACTTTTCTCAGTATTTTGATTAAATAACTAATCACTGCACTTTTGCTTTGAATTAACTAAATTATTAGTTTTCATGTGGAGCCAACAGATTTTTGTTGAAACAGTTGCAGCAGGAATCAGGAACTGCAGGAGCAAATAAAAATTATAGTTTAATGGTTACAATTTTTTTTTTTTGTCCTTGATAGTATTATATGTAGATTTTTCCATCATTCAATCTCATTTGTTCAAATACAATTACAGTACTGTATCTTTTTTTTTCTTTTTCGTGCAGTTCATAAAAAAAAACAGTTTCATGCTCAGGAATGGGCGTAGTGATCATCAGTGTGTCATTAAACCCAATCAGAGCAGACATGTTTGAATCATCTTTTTGTTATAAATATGCTGCACATGCTGTCTTTGTTAATGCAGGAAGTCTTACTGCCTCGCATGATCTGACTCGTGTCTCTCTCGTGTTACATTCAGGTGTGAGTTTGTGTTCAAACCTTTAAAGACTAAATGTTTTCAGTAAGAAGTGATGTTGACGCCAACAGCTGTTTTGTCACTCATGACTTTGACCTCAGCAAACAGGAACCGTCACAGGGCGAACACATCTGCAGGCTGTTGAGGAAACTAGGTTAATGAGCTGCGAAAAATAAAATATTTAAAAAAGGATCATCTGAAGATTCATTAGATCTGGAGCTGAATCAAGAAGACAACAGGTAAGTATGGCAAACACAAAAACTATAATATATCATATACAGTACAGGGCTAAATTTGAGCCAGATCCTGGGAACTCTCTTATTTTGACAGGGTGCATGCCGGCAACTGTTTTTTTTTTTTTTATTCAACATTTATTTAGGCAGGTTAATCTCATTGAGCCTCGAGGACTCATTTACAAGAGAGACCTGGCTACAAACAAAGAATGATTAGAACAGCAACAGTAGATTTTCCTTGAGCAATGAACAATAGACAAACATAAGACAGAAATTCAGATTTTTTTTAACAAGTTAAAACAAAGATGTCAAATTAGCAAAACATTATAAGGCAGATGTAGAAAATCAAATACAAGAACATGTCTGCATTGTTTTTTGCCAGGATTCCAACAGATTCTTAAAGCCATTTAGAGGGCAAGGCCGAGAGCTTCAGATCTTTTTATAAGATATTCCATGAAGCAGGAGCGGAGTTAGCCTGGCCCTCGCCTTCCTGCACAGCTCCGCTCAATTCTCATTTCCCTTCACTGCACAGTCTGGGACTTGTCCCATAGACAAGGATATCTCCGGTAGGTTTTGACCGGACCAATCAGAGAACAGAAGGCGGAGTTTTGAACGACGTCGACTGACGTCGTCATTCAAAATGGCTGCCGCCACGAAGGAATTTTCAATAAAACAAGGTAAAAAACTATTATTTCTCTGCTGAGAAAAAATATATTTCATAGCTGACGTTATATCAGAAGTGTTCCTGAGCAATCAGAGAGCAGAAGGCGGAGTTTTGAACGATGTCGACTGACGTCGTCATTCAAAATGGCTGCCGCCACGAACGAATTTTCATCAAAACAAGGTAAAAAACTATTATTTCTCTGCTGAGAAAAAATATATTTCATAGCTGACGTTATATCAGAAGTGTTCCTGAGCTTAACAGTTCCTAAATCAATTCACGAAATGGTCAAATCTGCGGGATATTAAATAGTTTCGGTTTGATATTTTCCAAACAGCCTCGGGTGCGCTACGAAAATAAATGATAAAAAATCGAATTTTATCTCAAATGTTTCATCTAGGCCAACAGTCAGTAAATTAAAGACATATAATTACACACTGGTGGCAGAAAAAATATCCACCGAGTGGTTTCTGAGCAATTTATCTGATAGCCTGGACCTCGCCAGGCTAAACTAACAAAACTCTGCCTCCTGTTCTCTGATTGGTCCATTCAAAAATCTCCAGGAGAAATCGTTGTCTATGGCAGAGATGCCAGACCCTAGTCCAAAGCGAAGTGAAGGACAAGGGTCTGGTTTAAACCAGGCTAGAGCGGAGTAGGAGAAAGCCCTTTTTCCAAGTTCAGTCCTCACTGACGGAACACTGCAGGTAATCATGTCCTGAGAGCGCACGCTGTAGCTGCACTCACGTAAAGACATGTAGGAGGAGATGTATGAAGGCAGCAGACCAAGAAGTGATTTAAAGATGAAAATGTACCAGTGGAAGAGTCTGCGTGAGGTTAATGATGTCCAGTTAACCAGTGAATACAGGGTGCAGTGGTGGGTATGATAATCACAGCCAGTTATGAATCTTAGTGCACCATGATAGACAACATCCAACATCTGCAGGGTGCTTGTAGGAGCATTCATGTAGATAATGTCACCGTAATCAGTGGAGGGAAGGAAAGTCACAGATACAAGGTGTTTCCTAGCATTCAGTGTTAGACATGATCTGTTTCTGAAAAAGAAACCCAGTTTAACTTTCAGTTTCTTCACTAGGTTTTCCACGTTGAGTTTAAAAGAGCGATGCGAATCTACCAGGATACCCAAATATTTATAGGAATCAACTAACTCAATAGGGACACCATTTGAGGTTAAATCAGAGGAAGAACTGCTGGGACCAACTTCCTATTTGAAAAAAAGCATCCCTTTGGTTTTTTATCAGCATTTAGGACAAGTTTGAGACGGAACAAATCTGACTGGACGATGTCAAAAGTGGATTGCAAAAGCTGGAAGGCCTTAGCTACTGTTTTAGCTCGACAGTAAACAACTGTGTCATCAGCATAGAAATGTAAGGATGCATCATGGATGCTCTAACCTAAATTACCTATGTAGATTGTAAAGAGGGTTGGTCCTAAGACTGAGCCTTGTGGTACACCATTGTTGACTGTTAAATAACTGAAGTATTTGCTTGGATCCGACAACTGTCAGGTTTATTAATAATAAAGTTATGAACAAATATAACTGGCTTGAACAAATAAAACTTATATTTTACATGTAAACTGAAAATAATTACATAAACACTCATTTTAAACACAACAGCCGCTTACAACTTCTTCATATCAACACGATTGTCTGCCCCTTCAGGTGAAACATTTCTGCCTCTACCCTTAAAAAATGAAAATAAATCTCCACTCCTAAAAGAGTGGTGGGGTGGGTGCCTGGAAGTTTCCCATGTGGAGTCGGGCAGTGAATTCAGCGGAGAAGAGTAGGCTTGGAACTGTCAAGTGGGGGGGAGGGCGTAGGATGCAAGTTTTTACAAATTTAGGTAAACGTAGATGTATAACAACCTGTACAAACACACCAAAATGCAGGAAATCACATCTAATTTATTCAAAATTTTCTGGGCGAGGACACCCCCAGACCTCCCTATACTACTACCACAGCTCCAGGATCAGGACAAAAAACAAAGGCCCTGGAAAACTCAGGACAGCCAAGAAAAAGGTCCAAACAAGGAGGTCCAAAAAGAGAGAGACTGAAAGGTGCAAAAAGGTGGGAGACTGCGGGAGCACGAGCAAGTTCACAAACAGAGTGAGAGAGAGAGAGAGAGATCCCTGAAACCAGTCTATTTATGGGCGAGCAGCAAAGGCCACAGCCCAAAACAATTAAAGGATGATTAGCCAACCCAAAACCATCCAAAGGGACAAAATAATAAGGCCAATGTGCCCCAGGCACATAATGTATATGGGTAATAACTTGCAGCCTGCTGGGCCGGAGCTCCTGGCTCTTACTGAACTGTTTGATCTGAACGTTTTCACCTGCAGTGAAAATCATTGAATATGATGATCGATTTAAAGTAGACGTGCAGATCAAATTAATTTAACAATAACAATGTTCATTTACAGAGCAGTTCTTACAAAAACAAGCTCTTAAACTACTTCACATAAAACTGACATCAAAACCAAATTGCATGGATAAAAGTGCAGGAACAAGCAGACAACAGTTTCAACAGTATCAAGACATTTCTATTTTATATTTAAACAACAAAGAAAGATATTGATGTTTTTCAGGATGCAAAGATGCTTTTGTGTCAAGCAGGTTGCTGTTTTTTCTCAGACTTCCCCACCACACAAACTGACTTCATTTGTTTCTGTGCTGCTGTTATTATTGTAATCAGGACACTTGTGCTGGAATTTTATCTTATTGGTCGACCTGCCAGGCAACCATGAGATGAAAATGTGCCTCACGGGAGTAAGCCCATTAGTCTAAGCTTTACCCACAGTGTGGATATAAAAACTCTGAATTTACTTTGTACCTGGGAAAAACACAGTACACTTGATTAATACCAAAGCAAATTAAGCTTAATATCTTTGCGACAGGGCGTATCAGTGCCTCATGTATTTATTTCCCACCAATAAAGATTTTTTTAATTATTCAAAACAGGAGTTGGAAAAAAAATGCTTCTAATGCTTCCCACAGTCACTGCAGTATTTCAGTAATATCTCAAAACAGAGAAGAATATAGATTATTTTAGTAAGCACCAAATGTTGACTGATAGACAAAGATAAAACAAAATGTTTGTGATCATAGTGTTTTGAAAGCATCATCTTTATAAAACTAATTATTGTTGGTTCACAGTGATCACTTCAGTTGTGTGACAGATG
Source organism: Garcialebias charrua (assembly GCA_038048925.1). Lineage (NCBI taxonomy): Eukaryota > Metazoa > Chordata > Actinopteri > Cyprinodontiformes > Rivulidae > Garcialebias > Garcialebias charrua. The sequence continues at coordinate 64,802 of JBBPBX010006162.1, forward strand.
GTAGTTAGGAAAATGAATTTCATACAATACATTCATTAATTTATTAAATCTGTTTGTTTGTTCATCCTGTTTGGTTGCAGAAAACATGATGCCTGTTCAAAGCTGTCAACATTTTAAAAATGAAGTACCCCCTGGATGTGTTGTCGGTCCCTCACAGATCTGTGTTCTGTGGGAAAGCATTTTATTATAACGTTTTTGTTATTTCATACAAACAAAAGGCTTTATAATTAAAACATGTTATTGGGGTTTTATGCAGCTTCCCCTTCACCTTTTCCTGAAGTGTCAAAGTGATGATACAGTTGTTATAACAAAAGAATGCGGGAAACAGAACGATCATCCCAGGGATAAAACAGATCAAAACAGTAGAATTTGTCTCCCCTAAGAATGTCAGCGAAGGTTCATTTGAACAAAACTCATCCGTAAAACAATGTTAAATAGACTGCACTTATATAGCACATTTCTATCTTATCAAGATACTCAAAGCGCTTTATAGAGTCTGTGCCCTCATTTACCCATTCATACAGCACTCTACTATATCTTTACAAAGATTTATCAGAGCTTTATCACATTCATACACTGATGAGACAAACATCAAAGGCAATGATGGGTTCAGTGTCTTGCCCACGGACACTTTGGCATGTGACTGCTTGTGGAATTGAACCCCCAACTCTTGCATTGGAGGAAGACTGTTCTAACCACTCAGCCACAGCCGCCCCACAATAATGCCACCAGTCTTGTAACAATTATAGTATAAATACAGTATAGTAATAACTTTGTTGCATCTGGACATCTCAAAGAGCCTCAGTAATTTATCAATAAGTCTTTTTTTTTTCTACAACAAAAATTAATAGAAGAACTAGACATTTCAAGATGGAAAGCTTCAGTGTGTGAAACCAGAACCAAATCAGTGTGTGATTTGTATGTGTGGGAAAATCGGGCATTGTCTGCTCCGCTGCAGAGATTCTGGACTTGATCCAACTTTGAGTGAGAGAAGAGGTGTGTGATCTGGAAGTAACTTTGATTTTTCAGTGTTTTTAATTTAACAAAAGTTCATTGCATTGTCCTGAGGAGAATTTATAGAGGATCCATGTCCAAAATCCAATGGATTGCTTTAAACCACACTTTAAAATATGTTTTCAAAAATGCATATCTGTTTGAAGATCAGAGCCACATCAAAGGTCATAGTTGAGTTATGAAGGCTGGAGAGGTGACCCAAACAGATGTTACCCTCATTTGTCATTCTCCTGGCATCTGGGAGGCACATAAATGCAAATGAGCCGAAATTAGTAAGTGGATGCTCATTTGGCCTAATGTGCTCCCCAGACATGACTGCACATCACAGACAACTGATATGAGGAGATTAAAGCAAGAGGTACATTTTCATGAATACCAGTTTGTAAAATGTACTGTTTGGATGATTGTTCTCCAAAGAAGTACACTAACTCCTTGGCGGAGCTGTTGGTGACAGAATCTGAACTGGAGAGTCATTAACAGAGGGAGCTCAGCGCACTGACAAAGGTCTCTGAAAAGAAAGGTGAGGCAAAGCCCTGATCTGTGGAGAGAGATCAAACTGATTCACTCCTAAAACCGATGGAGTCGGTGAAGGGGATCAAAGTCCCAGCTGACTGGAAGTCCTAAAAATCAAATCCTTTTTCTTTGTGTAAAGTCGTAAGCTTTGTTCTCAGTTTCACTAAAGTTTGACCTTTAAACAATTGTTCAATCCTCACAAGGCGGGGTTCTGTGGAAATATTATGAACCGTTAATATGTTACCTGCTCTAGATAACGTACTGAATGATCTCAGTTTGGGGTTTAATTGTCCTTCCATCCATTCATTATCTTCACCTGGTTTTTCCTTTTTTTTCCTGGCCATGAGGGTCACTGGTGTCCGTATCCAGCAGCCACTGTGCGAGAGGCTGGGGACACCCTGGTCTCCAGTCCATCACAGGGACACATGGAGACCAACAAGACAAACAACCATTCACTCTCTCACTCACACCTAGGGACATTTAGAGTTACCAATCAGTCTAACATACATGTTTTTTGGACTTGTGCACAGGAAGAACATGCAAACTCCACCCAGAAATGCCCCCAGTTGGGATTTGCGACCTTCTCGCTGAGAGGCAACACCTCTACTGTCTGTGCCACCGTGTTGTGATTTAACTGGGATTAAGTCAATTAGGTAACGGCTAATCCGAGCAGTGCCAAGCCCTTAGTTAATTTTTATTATTATAAAACAACACCAATCTATACATTTTCATTTCAGTTCATGCAAACTCTGTTTCAGTTGCTCCCAAACACTTTAGCTTCAAAATAGCAGCAGAAACTTACAATGCCAATTATAGCTTAGTAATGTGTACAAACAATGTTTGTTCAAAGTTCATGCTCAATCATCCAGGTACAAAATCCAGTAATGGTCAGTCAGGTCATCTGGACAGTTTCTTTTTTTTTTTTGTGGAAAAACTTTTCACCCTCTATCTGGAGGGCTTCATCAGTCTGAGTCCCAAGTAAATTGTTTCCCCACTAAGCAGTACACTCCTTTAGAGGATCAACCAGTTTGTTGGTGATAAGGCTGTGGCTGCCTGCCTGGTAGGAGTCGGCGGGGGACAGAACAACCCCCAGAAACCATCTTATCACCAGCAAACTGGTTGGTCCACTAAAGCAGTGTACTGCTTACCCCGGAATTACACCACATGCGTTACGGCTCCGCCCCGCTCCGGTCCGACCTCCGCAGCAAATACGCACCCATTATAATCAATGACAGAATTTACACTGGCTCCGCACGGCGGCGGCGAGCTGCGGAGAGCGGACGGCAGTCCGTCAAAATTAGAAAATTTTCTATTTCTGCCGGATGACGGAGCTGTGCCGGAGTCAACTTTTGAAGATTACGTCGCACCAACAGGAAAAGGAACGAGCACAACTTCCGTATTTACAAAATAAAATCACCACGGGCGGACTAATCCTAGCTCTATACGGATTTATTTGTACAAAAATGCTGTCAAACTATCAATTATGACTATTCTATGACTAAACTATTATATTTATGACTATGACTACACCTAATAACGCAATACAAAAATAAATAAATAAAAAAGTATTTTATTCTGAAATGTAAACATCACTTCCTGTTGCTCAAACCATGTAGCTCATTTACGAGAGAAGATCAAGGCAGCAGTCTCTCTACAGTTGTTCTCCTTCTTTCCACCGAATGAATTGTTTTGTTCTGACTTACTTATTTATCACTTGATTTATCGCGCGATCTCGCACGTGTCTTGGAGCGGCGCATCCAGGCGGACCTGAGCGGAGCGGAGGCAGTGGGAATTGGACTCGTTCAGCTGCGACCTGCGGACCGGAGCGGGGCGGAGCCGCGTGCAGTGTAATTCCGGGGTGGGAAAACAGTTTACTTGGGACTCCTCAGACTGATGAAGCCCTCTGGATAGAGGCTGAAACGTCTTTCCACAAACAAGAAACTGTCCAGGTGACCCGAGTGTTCAGACATTGTTAAAGCAAAGAACAAGGGGGAAATAACAGCACAAACATCTTTTTTTCAGGTTATGAACACTATATTTTATAACAAGTAAGGAGAATTGCACTTTTTACAATCACCTTTACATTTTTTTAAATAACTGGAACATATCTCAGGATCCATTGTTTTTGTTTCTCTATCTACAGGGTCACCAGCCACCAAGGGTGAAAGGGCAATACACTATAATGTTACTCATGTCTGTGTGTGTGTATGTGTTCATGTCTTTTTTTAATTCACTGAATCAATCCTAATGAAAGTCCCAAAACAAACCCATTGGATGGACATCTGCAGCTGATAAACCTCTGAAGACAGCCTAAGTCAAGTCCTACTGCACCACATGCTCAGCTCCAATTAGGCAGAAAGTGGCTCAGTCAGAACATAATCTTGAAGTTTTCTTCATGCAAAGAGATACTCATCACTGATTTCATAATTACCAAAAATCAAGCTGATGTGACCAGAAAGGTTGACAAATCACCAGTTTTCTGTAGTTATTTACAAACACACATTCATGATTATTTTTTTTTAAAAATAGCTTTGCCGTGTTGCTGATCTTTTTCTGCTTTCAAGAGCCTCACATGAGTAATTCCTCAGGCAGCCTAATGAGTGTTCTTAATTTGTTTGTTAGGAGGAATTTACAGCAGTTCGAGGAGGAAAGACAGAACGCAAATCAATTTTTAAGTGTTGTCTCATTGCTTTTCACTCCTGCTTTTAGTTTTTTATTTTATTTTACAAAGCCTATAAAACAGCATTGACACCAGGGGCGGCCGCCACTAGAGGGCGCTAGGGGCGCCACCCCTCCGAACTGCAGCTCTTCACCATTTGAAGATTTAATTTTTTTTATAAAAATGAAATAATAAAATAAAAATATTTCGAAATGTATGCATATATGTTTTTAGTTGTGTAGGATAAATATTTTATGAGTAATGATGAGTTGTTTGTTTCAAAAAACGTTTTCTGATTGTGACGTACTTCCGGTTCTCGCGTGGGCGCCGCCTACAGCTTTTCCATTGAATCTAATTATAACTAGCGCTAGCGCATGCGCAGTTATGTCCCATCTTTCCAAAACTATTGGACTCTTCAGGGCGCAGTTTTCGCCGCTCTGATGCCTGGACTCGTCTCGTG
>JBBPBX010006163.1:0-58932 GCA_038048925.1 Garcialebias charrua
CTTTTCCTTGTCTTTATGCTTTCTCTTGCCTATAAACAAGCACAAGGCATGTGGTTACACAAGTATACGTTACTTTTTTTTATATGTTACAATCAAAAGTGCTACTGCTGAAGACAGATTGTTGTTGATGTGAACGTAACGTTTGTGAATGAATAAATAACACAGGTTTTTTTAATATAAAATTTCATTTTATTCATATTCAATCATTGGGTTGAAAATAATTTTAGAACTATATGGACCAATGGGACCAAAGTTGTACAAATGTTTGTGTGAGCAAATGTACACACATTAACAGACACAGCTATATATTTGTTTTATGATATTTGTTAGAGCCTTGTCTATTATTAAATATGGAATGCTTAGTAGTTAATATGTGTCTTTGTTTATATCATGGGTCCAATTGATTAGTGAGTTCAACATTTATTTGTTGTGTGTAGATGGTTACTGTATATTTCATACCATTACAAGGGGTGCGTATGACAAATCTAGAAACCGTATGACTCACTTTTATTGATTGATCTATTATTTAATTTCAAAATTATAATGAATGCATGTACTTATCACAAATACAGCGATGTGAAACGTGATTGTACTATTTCTTTTCTTACCAAGTACTGATGCCTGACGTTCTGTTCTTATCGGCGTTGAGCTGGGCTGGGCTGGAGAGTTGTCCAGTGGTGAGCTCGAATCAGATGAAGTAGCAGGGGCATTCTCTGATGCTGGGAGGTCTGGAGGTTCCAGTGATGAGTCTGTAGCGTCACGTGCTGAAATATGTGGCGGATATAATACAGTTTTAGGATGTGAGTTAGCGTGTGCGCTGATTAGCATAGCATCGTCAGCATCTGTGAATGACTTTTATTTAAACAAACATGTCCCCAACTGATGGGATCAGTGGCGTACAATGTGTTAAACGTAAAGAAACACTCACCATCTTCTATTACTGCTTCCACGTGAGCACTTGATGCTGTATCCAAACTACTTTCCCTCCCATTACTAGCTGGGCGATTACCGTAAATCGCGTCCATCTGCTCGAACCACTTCCAATTGTGACGGTCTGCTCCGCTCTTGCCATTTTCATCTTTGATTCTACGGTATTCTGAACGTAGTTTTTTGAGTTTCTCCCGGCACTGCTTTGTTGTTCTCTGATAGCCATGTTGTGCCATCAGCTCAGAGATTTCTCGGAAAACAGTTTCATTACGAACCATCCCATCAAGCTCTCTCTGGATCCTCTCGTCAGCTACAAAGGACAAAAACGTCTGCACCTCTGCATTAGACCACAGATTTGCCATGATTATAGTTTTCGAGCTCCAACAATACGATGAGTTGTTGTTGTTCAGAAAGGACCCACAATGCACCTTCTCCCTCCAAACAGCCTCCTCCCCACGTTCTTCTTCTTCTTCATCTTGTTATTTGGCGGATTGCAGACTACGTTCAGGTGCATACCGCCACCTACAGAGCAACGGTATGTAGCTCATGACCCGTCCGACCAATCAGTGACCGACAGTGTTTATGACGTTACGCCCGGCGCGCTTACAGCCGGCCCCAGCCCTGCTTCGAGATGAGTCCGGAATCGTAGCGCGGCGCGGCACATCTGTGAGGTGGAAATGCAGTCCAACGCGCGTTCGGCACGCAAATATGACGTCACAACCGAGCCGGGCCGGTAAGTGGAAAAGGGGCATAAGAGGATTTTCTTTCGGCCTGGTTAGGTCACCATGATAAGAGAGACTGACCTGTTTTTGTTGTAAATGCTCTTTCTTTATCTAGTGAGATTCAAAATCCTAAAATGTGACTAAAACAGCATTTGTATATTAACAGATAAAAAAATTTAAATAAACAAAAGTTCCACTTCACTAAAAGTCAAATTAGAGCACAGTTGCTTTATATTTAAAGGTTGGTGTGTTCATGTCTATATTTAATGTACTACAATCAATGTGTTTTGGGATGTGTGGACTATTTCATTAATCAATCACTGTAATAAACATGAATTTGAATACAGTATATAAATTTGGTCTAATACATAGTTCCCAGACACGCCCCCAGTATTGCGCAATACAGTACCGGTTTCCGCACCACATCTAAAGGCAGAAAAGGATAGATGGCGAACAAGCAGACGCGAACAACCAGAGCAAATTATACGGACAAAAACACGAGCTACCACAGCTTAACCAAGGAACAAGAGCAAAATGGCAGTGGTCGGAGTTAAATGAGTTTGAGAAAGAAATCATGGCAGACGAATCAGACAACTTGTCACAAAGTAGTTACTCCGATATCTAGGGGTGCACCGATTTCAATTTTCTGGCCGATCACCGATTTTTAGAAAGTCTGACCTGCCGATTCCGATTTTCCGATACCGATTTTCAGGTGTGAAAAGGTCAAAATGTACCTTAAATTTTCCAATCTTACTTTATTGTAAACAAAGTTTAACCATAAAAAAATCAGTTCATTTTAATCTTTCACTTGTTACATTTTAAATTAATTTTTATTTTCATTTAAAAATTTAAAAAACAAAAAAAGATAATGCAGCATGTGTAACATTTTCAAGTCAGTGGGTAATAAGAAATAACACTCGCACAGGTAAGTTTGTCCTCACAGACTTATTCCAGTCATTTTTTCATTAGTGGCAGGTTTTTCTTGATGAACAAAAGCATTTCTGCTTTGTCACCAGACAGGCGAGTTCTTTTCTCATCTACTACATGTCCAGCCAACTAAGCAGGTGCTCGCTTTCAATGCTTGTGCATGGGGCAGAGAGGTAGGTTCAGCAAGATGAGGGAAACAATTTTCATTAATCCTCCATATGGCTGAACGATTTTGGAAAATAATCCAATTGCGATTTTTTTTCTATAAATTGCGATTGCGATTTAAAATGCGATTATTTTTACTGGTTCTGTATTAATTCATATCACTAACGACACAACTGTTTTTTTTTAATCAGATAATTAATGCGCTTTTTCACGCAGAAGCTTGCAAAACAGACCCGGTCACATGACCAGCTCGCGCTTTGTTTATCTCCCGCAGTCTCGGTGTCTCAGCGTCTAAGCTCAGATACACGTTTAAATGAGCTAACTTACCTGAATTTATAACTTTTATGACTTCAGTCGAGCCTGGAGCAAGAGTATTGGAGCGCACGGTCTGCTCCATCCATGCTCTCTCTCTGTTTTGCTCCTCATAGCTGCGCGCGGCCAAACCGGCTCACTACCAAGTCACGTGACCAGCTTGCGCTCTCAGATACACGTTTAAATGAGCTAACTTACCTGAATTTATAACTTTTATGACTTCAGTCAAGCCTGAAGCAACAGTGTTGGAACGCACGGTCTCCTCCTCCCTGCTCTCTCTCTGTTTTGCTTCGCTCAGAGCTGCGCGCGCCAGACCGGTGTGATGCAGAGAAGCGTGACCAGTCAAATCGCAGCCCGTGCGATTAGTGAATCGCGTTTTAACATATCGCGAGATAATCGCAAATGCGATTAATCGTGCAGCCTTAATCCTCCAGTAGACCAATGGGTCCTGGCCCCTTTCGACAGGAAAGAAACAGGTAGTTCTGTACCTGCATAGCTGAAGGGCTGGTCAGCTGTTGCTCCTTTTCAATGTTCTCCTTTAAGATTTTGTCGTGAACTACAAACGGTAGCCTACACCTTTTTGCTGCAGATTCATTGATGTCAGGAGGTCCCACTTCAGAGAATGTTCCTGCAGCAGGTGTGCATCTGGTCCTCCCCTCTGCTGAGAAGTAGTGATTCTTGTACAGTACCTTGTTTTGCATAAACAAAGAAAGATGGTAGAACAGCTCTACACCCTCAGCAGGGTCCTGGAGGGTGCGTGGGAGTTTGCCCAACCAGTTTACATGTGCTTTGTGGACTTGGAGAAGGCATTCGACCGCGTCCCTCGGGGGGTTCTGTGGGGGGTACTCCGGGAGTATGGGGTACCAGGCCCTTTGATAAGGGCTGTTAGGTCCCTGTACGACCGGTGTCAGAGCTTGGTCCGCATTGCCGGCAGTAAGTCAGGCTCGTTTCCGGTGAGAGTTGGACTCCGCCAAGGTTGCCCTTTGTCACCGATTCTGTTCATAACTTTTATGGACAGAATTTCTAGGCGCAGCCAAGGTGTTGAGAGGATCCGTTTTGGTGACCTTAGAATCGCTTCTCTGTTTTTTGCAGATGATGTGGTCCTACTGGCTTCATCAGTTCGTGATTTACAACTTTCACTGGAGCGGTTTGCAGCCGAGTGTGATGCGGCCGGGATGAGGATCAGTTCCTCCAAATCCGAGGCCATGGTCTTGAGCCGGAAAAGGGTAGCATGCCCTCTCCGGGTCGGGGAGGAGGTCCTGCCCCAAGTGGAGGAGTTTAAGTATCTCGGGATCTTGTTCACGAATGAGGGAAAACTGGAGCGTGAGATCGATAGGCGGATAGGTGCAGCGTCCGCAGTGAAGCGGGCGCTGTACCGGTCTGTCGTGGTGAAGAGAGAGCTGAGTCAAAAGGCAAAGCTCTCAATTTACCGATCGATCTACGTTCCCACCCTCATCTATGGTCATGAGCTTTGGGTTATGACCGAAAGAACAAGATCTCGGATACAAGCGGCTGAAATGAGTTTTCTCCGCAGGGTGGCTGGACTCTCCCTTAGAGATAGGGTGAGAAGCTCAGTCATCCGGGAGGGACTCGGAGTAGAGCCGCTGCTTCTCCACATCGAGAGGAGCCAGTTGAGGTGGCTCGGGCATCTGGTTAGGATGCCTCCTGGACGCCTCCCTGGTGAGGTGTTCCGGGCACGTCCCACCGGGAGGAGACCCAGAGGAAGACCCAGGACGCGCTGGAGGGACTATGTTTCTCGGCTGGCCTGGGAACGCCTTGGGATTCCCCCGGAGGAACTGCTCCAAGTGGCTGGGGAGAGGGAAGTCTGGGCCTCCCTACTTAGGCTGCTACCCCCGCGACCCGACCCCGGATAAGCGGAAGAAGATGGATGGATGGATGGATGAAGAAAGATGGGTCAATCATTGTGTTTTGTATACATTAAAAAGTTTTTTTAAATTGCATGTAAATAAAGAAATGCATTTCTTTATTTACATGCAATTTAAAAAAAAAACATTTACCGGTACATTAAATTTAAAATAAACATTTCTTGATAGAAATTTTCAATCAAGAAATGTTTATTTTAAATTTAATTTAAATGTTTCTTGAAATATAGTAGTAGGCTAAAAGTAAAGGGTACGGACATTTTTGTTAAACCGAAGTATCGAACCAGCTTGAGGGGTAGATCAACTTCTATAAAAGGCATAAGTTTATGGAATACAGGTAGTCCCCGACTTACGAGCGAGTTCCGTCACTAGGGGGCGCTCGTAAGTCAAAAATTCGTAAGTAGGATCACATAGTAAAAAAAAAAAAAAAAAAAAATTTTTTTTTTACTTTTTTTTTTTTTTTTTTTATAAATGAATACATGTACAGTACTGGACAGTCACCAAGCACTTAGCCTATCCTAACACAGTTTTTAAAGATGAAGGAATAAGTTGAATTGTCTCCCTTTCACATAAAGGGAGCAAGCTCCCTATGGAGCCTGCAGGGAGGAGGGAGACAATTAAACTGACTCCTTCATCTTTAAAAACTGTGTTAGGATAGGCTAAGTGCTTGGTGACTGTACAGTACTGTACATTTATCTATTTATTAAGAATATACAGTATATACAGTATTTTTATTTTTTATTGTTTTTTATTTATAAATAGATAAATGTACAGTACTGTACAGTCACCAAGCACTTAGCCTATCCTAACACAGTTTTTAAAGATGAAGGAGTCAGTTTAATTGTCTCCCTCCTCCCTGCAGGCTCCATAGGGAGCTTGCTCCCTTTATGTGAAAGGGAGACAATTCAACTTATTCCTTCATCTTTAAAAACTGTGTTAGGATAGGCTAAGTGCTTGGTGACTGTCCAGTACTGTACATGTATTCATTTATAAAAAAAAAAAAAAAGTAAAAAAAAAAAAAAAAAATTTTTTTTTTTTTTTTTTTTTAATGAGATGCATGCTCGTAAGTCCGGGACCTCGTAAGTCAGAGCGCTCGTAAGTCGGGGACTACCTGGAATAGTTTGGACTGTGATATTAAAAATGAGAAATCATTATTTTTATTTAAGAAAAAGATCAAGAATATTCTGTTAACAAGATATATATATATATATAAGTTTGTAAATATCTATTAATTATAATGAGTAATGTGACTAATTATATGTTCTTTGCTATGCTATTTTACTTTCATTGCTTGATTTTGTTTGTTTAAAAATGATTTGTTAAGAAGGGGCAGATATGATAAGATATTATTCTTCTTCTGCTACCTTTTATTTTATATGTATTTTATTTATTTGAATTTGAAATGGTATTTGTGTTTTTAATTATTATGAAATAAATAAACGTTTAAAATAAAATAAAAATATAGAGAAAAAAGAATATTCACAGTTACTTACCTTGGATCCAGAGTAGTGGCCAAGTTGTCAGAAGCTCATGCAGCATCTTCTCACAACAGCCTCCAGCAACGTAGTTTTGGCTTTACCCACACCACGGTCTGTGCCGAGTGCAGTGATGGCATATAATATCGTGCATCAAGCTTCTAAAACCTTTGTCCTCAACGACTGAAAAGGGCTGGTCGTCTAATGCCACGAACTCCATCACTTTCCTCGTGGTAAGCTTTGCTCTTTTCGTTGCTCATAAAAGCTAACAGCAGCTGTGAAAACCACCGACTGGCTCTTTGATAGCGCTAGCTTCTTTAGCTTAGCATTAGCTTGGTTGCTCGCTTCAAACGTTGCACACTTGGCTGCGTGGCGATTTCTTAAATAGCGAACAAGGGTTGTTGTATTAAAGGTTTTGGTTGTGGCTCCACCACGACTTACTTCGGCTTTACACAAGTTGAGATCTTTTGCTCATTTTAAAATAGTAGAACTTCCAAACAGACAACATGGCTGCTCCGGGTTACCTGTGTTGACCATAGACATACATTATATATAGATATCTATGGTGTTGACTGTGTACTTGGGCGCATGTACAGACGTGACCTGGTGGGCGGTCTATATAAGATATCTATGGTCAGCCCCCTCTCCGCCCCCTCCCCCCCACCCGCTCTCACAGCAGAGAAAAAAGGGACAGCGGCTGACTTTTGCGGCGATCGGTGGATAAAATCGGCTTCTCATTTAACGATCGGCCGATTTCCGATTTCCTCAAAATAAGGAAATCGGGGCCGATCGATCGGCCGGCCGATTTATCGGTGCATCCCTACCGATATCATTAATTATTTAATTACTACAAGGAGCGCACACCGGCTTCACAGCACAGAGCTTCACAGCTTTAAATCCAAAAAAGATGTGTAAACTGTCTCAATCAGATCTAACCAGCTAAAAAAAGGTTTAACTAAAATAACACACAGCCAACAAACAGTCCAGCTGAACACGGACCAGAACCAGCACTTTGAGTGTTACCGTGTTGGAAGTTAGCATGTTGTTAGCATCTGGAGCGGAGGGTCCGTCGAGCTCAGGTCGGACGGCGTGGATCCGTCGCGGCCGCGGGGGCACGTCCCATGGGACCGACGCGTCGCCCGCACGACTTGGCTCCCGTCCTCCTTCTCCCACTGGGACGGTCTCCCCGCCGGTCCCGGTGGACCGTGAGGAGGCCGTTGTCGCGTTAGCGAGATGCTAAGCTAGCCACAGCATGCAAGACGGTTTGCTAAATAATGAAAAAAAAAAAAACCCAGCTCTAACACACAGACAGTTGTACTCTAACATTGTTCTGACATAGTTTCACAAAATGATTTATGTAGAATATTTTGTTTACCGGCCAAAAGGACGACGTCTTCTGAGCAGATCCTTCAGAGCAGGCTCAGAGAGAGGAGGGGCTGCTGTGAGCTTCTCCGATGAGATAAATCCTTCACGTTTACTTTTTTTTGATTAAGTGAAACCTGCGCGTTGCCCAAACGTCTACCCGACTGGAACACCCACTGACACAACACGAAGTAACCATTGCAATTAATTAGAAATTAACAAAAAAACAACGTGAAAAATGGACCTCCATTAGAATGCGCTCTAACTGCTGCTTAACCTTCCTGTGGGAGGGTCAAACAGGACAACCCACAGATTGACATCACATGGGAACTATGTATTGGGGAGGGAATGACTGAGCCAGCTGAGGAGTGCACTTAGTGTTACAAAAGGCCACAACACTCCTTGTACAATACATACCTCTTCCTCAGTGAACTGCTTGTCTGGATGCAGAAAATGGGGCAGGTTCAGACTAGGGGTGGGCGATATATCGAATATACTCGATGTATCGCGATATTTTAAATGTACGATGGTTAAAAGGGCTCTTATCGTGTATATCGAGGATCCTCCTGCTGTCGCGCGGGCCCCCACTCGCCCCCCTCCTTCCTGCAGGCTGCAGGAGGACGGAGCCGCGCGCGAGACTTTCAGCACAACATGTAAACACGGCAGATATGAAGAGCGCTGCCAGCTGCTGAGGGGGAAAAACAATGTTCTTTCTGAGCTAGTTTGGATTAAATTGTCAGATGAGGGCATAAAAAATGTTTTTGTAGACGATGCTGAAAATAATCCCGAAGAAAGGTCGGAACTACGAATCTTTTTCACCATTTAAACAGCGGAGTGGAGCATGAACCGTGAAACGGCAGAACCGAGTGTTTTTCCAGCCTGCTGCTTCCTTAAAACAAACCACGGGTCTGAGCTCATTTAGTCATGCGTGCACCGCAGAGAGAGGTGGAGACATTATTAAATCAGCATTTTATCATTATCGCTAAAGATACGGTCCTTAGCGGCTAACAAGATGGCTAACGCGTTAGCCGTCTTCTTCCACAGCTGAGACTGACCGTGTCTTTAGCGATACAGCTGATTTAATAATGTCTCCACCTCTCTGTTCACGTTTCTGAGTGGAGGCTGTCGTGTTTTTACACAAGGATTCAATGCGACACTTTGTAGAGCAACTTAGAGAACGTCTTCGTGAACCCGGAAACAACCCCCTGACCCTTTCACAATAAAACCGGATACAGTACACAGAGGCTCACATTTACTGCAGTACTGTGATAAATCTGTTCTTGTTCAGAGGTTTTGCAGACATTGCCTGAACTTGGCACAGTTTGAAACTTGTGCACATTTTGTGGTTTGTTGTTAAAAATTACCAGCACATGCAAATAGTTGAGAGTTGTTACCTGTGACTGTTCTGGGTCAGTAAATTTTATGGCCACTGTTTACACTTTTGTTTTTGTATTTTAAAGGCCTTAAATGTTTTGATTTAACCTAAAAAAGCTAAGTCTGGTCCTCTGGACATTCAAAAAACAAAAAACAAAAAAACAAAACAAAGCAAAAAATTGTAGAAACGTTTCGTCTTTCGTCCGAAAGACTTCCTCAGTCTGAGGTGCTGGGTTCAGCTCAGTCTTATAAATAGCACCCTCTCACAGTGTTACACAACCAGTTGGCTGATGACAGCCTGAAACCAGCTGCTCACATGATCAAGGAGGACCATCAGCCTAACAATGGATCGTTAGCACCCTGATGGTTGTTTGCTATTCACAGAGGGCTGAGTGATACCAGCAATCACAGCATTGTAGGAGGGGGACAGTTGAACTCGGAGGCCTCCACCCCTGTTTAATGATGGGCGGTTTCTTTTCACAAAGATGGCCTCCTTTACTCCTCTCTCAAACCATCGTTCCTCTCTATCAAGGATGTGAACATCTTCATCCCTGAAAGAGTGACCGCTGGCCTGGAGATGAGTGTAGACTGCAGAGTCCTGACCTGATGATGTTGATCTTCTGTGCTGGGCCATCCTTTTGGCCAGTGGCTGTTTAGTTTCCCCGTATGGGACTAAACAGCCACTGGCCAAAAGGATGGCCCAGCACAGAAGATCAACATCATCAGGTCAGGACTCTGCAGTCTACACTCATCTCCAGGCCAGCGGTCACTCTTTCAGGGATGAAGATGTTCACATCCTTGATAGAGAGGAACGATGGTTTGAGAGAGGAGTAAAGGAGGCCATCTTTGTGAAAAGAAACCGCCCATCATTAAACAGGGGTGGAGGCCTCCGAGTTCAACTGTCCCCCTCCTACAATGCTGTGATTGCTGGTATCACTCAGCCCTCTGTGAATAGCAAACAACCATCAGGGTGCTAACGATCCATTGTTAGGCTGATGGTCCTCCTTGATCATGTGAGCAGCTGGTTTCAGGCTGTCATCAGCCAACTGGTTGTGTAACACTGTGAGAGGGTGCTATTTATAAGACTGAGCTGAACCCAGCACCTCAGACTGAGGAAGTCTTTCGGACGAAAGACGAAACGTTTCTACAATTTTTTGCTTTGTTTTTTTTTTGTTTTTTTTGAATGTCCAGAGGACCAGACTTAGCTTTTTTAGATTTTTCTACCTGGATTATTGAGCATGCATCAGGGTGTTTTGATTTAACATTTTTTTAAATGTTAAAAGCACAAGAGCACCTTTTTTTTTTAACTCTTTATTTAACTTTTTACATTTTTACAATAACACAAATAACACACTGAGCTAGTGGCACTGATACTGTATTTGGTTTAAAAAAAAGGAATGTCAATAATACAAGATGTTGTACACAGTTAGGTTTCCTTGATCTTGTAGGCCAGCCATTTAGACCAGCGTTTGTTGTAAGAGTGTCCTTTAATTTGTAGAAGATGTGTCAGTTTTTCCATCGAGTGAATTTCCTCTATGACTTCCCGCCAATTGTCCAGTTTGGGGGGAGGTTTCTTTAGCCAGTTCCGAGTAATAGCTTTTTTGCTTGCTATTGATAGGATCTTGAATAGGTATTCATCTTTTTTTTGAAGCACTTCTCCAGTCATCTGTCCCAGCAGGAAAGTTCTGGGGTCCTTTGGGATGACATATCCCAAAATACTCCCGATGGTTTGACAGACTCCATCCCAATAAGATGCCAGCTTTGGGCAGGACCAAAATATATGAGTGTGATTGACATTTTTATGACCACATAATCTCCAACATTGCTGTTCTTCTCCTCTATATCTGCTGGTAATTTGAGGTGTGATGAAGAACCTAGTTAAGCACTTCCACCCGAATTGTTTCCATCTTTTGGAACTGGTAGTTGTCTGTTGTGTTTCACACATTAAAAGCCAATCCTCCTCTGTAATTTTTACTCCCAGTTCCTTTTCCCATTTTGACTTAATGTACAAGGTATTATTTCCATTATGTTTCTGCAGCCCTTTATATAGTTTGGAAACAGTTTTACTTGGGAGGTGAGTATGAGCGTTTGTAAAGATTTGCACAATAGTATTACCTTCTGGAGGGACCCCTTTTTTTATTTTGTTATCGTAATAATGTCTTATTTGAAAATATTTAAATAAATCTCTGTTCTCAAGGTTATATTCCCTTTTCAGTTGTTCAAATGTTTTAAAGGTGTTACCATCTACAAACTGGCATAATGTTGTCAGTCCTCTATCTTTCCATCCCAAAAAGGAAGAGTCTAACTCTCCTGGTCGGAAGTCAGGGTTGCAAGAAGGCCACATCAGGAGACCAGTGACATCTGTCAATTTGTATTTGCCAACTACTTCTTTCCAGATTAACAATGCGTCTTCAACTATACGATTCCCATTTTCGTCTGAAACTATTTTGCCTCCCAGACGTGTTTGGGGTTGTACCCTGTCCTGGCTAAGTTCAATCTGTTTCCACCCTGTCTCCATTTCTGGGGAGCACCAGCAAACCATACCTCTTATTTGGGATGCGTAGTAGTATTGTTTCAAATTTGGAAGTGCCAGACCCCCCTGGTCTCTATTAATTTGGAGTGTTTTAAACTTTATCCTTGGTCTGGTCCCGGACCAAATAAATCTTGAGATCAGCCTATCCCAGGCCTGAAACTGTGCGTTTGGTATCCTAATAGGCAAAGATAAAAAAAGGTATAAAAAACGAGGGAGCAAATTCATCTTTACTATTTCCATTCTAGTTGTAAAATCCAGTATTAACCTTGCCCAGACTGTCAGATCTTTTTGTATGGTTTCAGTAAGTTTATCAAAGTTTAAACTGAATAGTTTGTCCAAATCTTGGGGAATAAAGACTCCTAGATATTTTAGTTTTTTGGCATCCCACTTAAGTCTGTATGTCTTTCTTATAAATTTATTAGGTGAGTAATTAATTGTCAAAACTTGTGTTTTTGTGATGTTTAGACTGTAACCTGACAGTTGACCAAATTCAACTAGAGCTGACATGAATTTGTGGAGCGTTATATCTGGGTTTTGGAGGTATGCGATTACATCATCTGCGAAAAGGCCAACTTTGTGTTCGGTATTTGCAAAACTAACACCCTTTATCTCATCGTTATCTCTAATGGCCTGTGCCAAGGGTTCAATGAAAATTGCAAAAAGTGCTGGACTTAGACAGCATCCCTGGCGGGTTCCTCTGTGTAGTTGGAAGCTATTCGTTAAATGCCCGTTAATTTTTATTCTGGCCCGTGGTTTATCATATAGTGATTGTATGCAGTTAACAAACTGATTATTAAAGCCCATACGTTCTAGTACCTTGTATAGAAAGGTCCAATTGACCCGGTCAAAAGCTTTTTCTGCATCTAGGCTAACTAGTGCAACGTTGAGGTCCTGCTTTTTGGCTTGAGTTATTATATGTAATGTTCGTCTTATGCTGTCTTGAGTTTGTCGGCCTTTGATGAATCCCGTCTGATCTTCATGTATTAAATCTGGTAGGTAGTGTTCCATTCTCCTAGAAATTATTGATGTAAAAATTTTATAGTCTACATTCAGAATTGAGATTGGGCGATATGACTCACAATGTTCAGCATTTTTCCCCTCTTTAGGGAGAACAGACACTACAGCCTCTCTCCAAGATGGTGGAATCTCTGCCCTACTCAAAGTCCAGTTAAAGGAGTCGAGCAGGGCAGGGGAAAGCTCCTTTCTAAACACTTTGTACCATTCATTTGGGTAACCGTCACAACCAGGACTTTTATTATTTTTCAAATGTCCAATTGTTGCATCCAGTTCTTTCTGTGTAATGGGAGCAGTTAGAACTTTGTTTTGGCTTAATCCGAGCGAAGGGAGGTCCAAAGCTGTCAGGAAATTATCAATAGCATTTATATTAGCTGGTTCTGGGGCAGAATATAGTTTTTCAAAGTAATTTTCAAAGGTCTTATGTATTTTGTCCTCATCGTAGGTTAAGTTACCAGTTGAGTCTCTAATTTTGGTAATTGAATGTTTCAATTGTTGTTTGCGAAGTTGTCTAGCTAAAATCCGTGTAGCTTTTGGACCTGATTCGTAAAATGTTTGTTTGGAGAAACGTAATTTATTCTCAAGTTCCTCAAGTACCATATCGTTTATATTGTTTTTAGTTTTCGCTATTTGTTTTGATACTTCTCTATTGTTAGACGTTTGTTGTTTTAGTTCTAATTTCCTCAATGTGTTTTGCAGTTCCTCGTATTTCAATCTTTTTATCTTTTTAAGATAGGTTGTTCTTGAAATTAGTCTCCCTCTCATTACTGCCTTGACCGTGTCCCAGACCATGGTGGGGTTTACTTGCCCATCGTTATTATCTTTTATACATTCCCTTATTTCATTTCTAATCTCCTTTGTTGTGGTTTCATTATTAAGGATACCTACATTTAGGCGCCATATTGTTGTTTTAGGTCTATTGGATAGGCTGATGGATAGATAAATAACATTATGGTCAGAGATATCAGACGTTCCAATTAAGCATTCCTTCACTTTAGATCTATCTATGGTGTTCATCAGGAACAGGTCGATCCTAGAGTGAACTTTGTGTGTAGAGGAGTAGTGAGTGTATTCTCTTTCCTTTATATGAAGGTCCCTCCAGACATCAAACATTCCCATCTCCCTGATCAGAATATTTAAATCTTTTGACCTACTAGTTTTTTGCTTTTTATTGCTTGTTGTATCTAGAGTAAAATTAGGGATTGTGTTCCAGTCACCGGCACAAATAAGAACTCCTTCACTAAAAGAGATAATGGTGTCAAAGAGCGTTTTTAAGAAGGTTCTGTCACTCTCTGGAGGTACATATACATTAACAATCGTAACAATGACATTATCAATCCTTCCCTTTATAATAACAAACCTACCCTCTTTGTCACCCTTCTCAGATATCAGTTCAAAGTTCAGTGAGTTAGAAATTAGGGTGAGAACCCCCCTCTTTCTACTGTTTCTACAAGAGCTATAAAATGTGTTTGAGTAACCAAATGATTTGAACTTTTCATGTTCTTGTTTTGTGGAGCGTTATATCTGGGTTTTGGAGGTATGCGTCTCTCTTTTGGAGGTATGCGTCTATATGTGTCTCTTGTAAAAGAGCAATTTTCACCCCATCTTTTTTCAGCTTAGCTAAGACCCCTTTTCTTTTCACTGGACTACTCAGTCAATTTACATTCAAGGAAGCGACTTTTAGATTATATGACATTAATATAAAGAGTTACCTTGACTGATTTGACCCCTGAGCCCAGAACACAAACTGTAATAAACACAAAAGGAACACAAATAGAACAACAAAAAGAACACAAATAGAATACAAAATAACAGACTGACTTCCAAGGTGAGAAGAGCCTCCCTCTTCTCACTCGTGACCCCGTTGGCAAGTCGAGGGTTAAACCTCTCAGGCTGAGAGGGCCCAAAAAGGACAGTGAAAGCGTCTTTAGGAAAAAACACGTCCATCCTATTAGTCCAACGTAAAAATAAAATAAACAGTGTCCTCTCCCACGAAGTAATAAATCAGAGCCTACTTACAGTAGTGATGAGTTGTGACTTGTTGTTTTACTTATTTTCACTGGGACAAGCTCCTTTGGAAATCCTGCAGCTTGCTCCTCGCTCTCTGCGCCACTCCTGCGCCGCTGTTACCCGCTGGCTGCCAGTCCAGCAGCTCCCGGAGACGCGCCTCTGCTCCAGTGTTGACATCAGCTGCAGCCGGCTCCTCCACCTGGATTCCACGTTTCTTCATCTCGTTGTAGACTTCCCGAGCGCTGGAATATGTGCGCGCTCCCGATTCCCAGTGGACCCTCATGTTGGTAAATGGTGTTTGGAAGCGGATGCCTTTTGCTTTGAGCACTTTCTTGATAGCGATATATTCTTTGCGCTTTTTCACTATCTCAGGTGCATAATCATGGTCAAAGTAAATATTTGAAGCGCCCACCTGAAGTTTGCCTTTTTTCCACACTTCTCTTAAAATCTTTTCTTTTGTAGAAAATTCCAGAAAGTTGACGATGAAAGCCCTCGGTGGTGAATTGGGTGGGGGTTTATTTGTCAGAGTGCGGTGAGCACGTTGTATTTTCAAATCAAAGTCCTCTGGTAGCTGCAACTGGGTTCTCAGGAGTGTCTCAATATACTGTGTAGCCGAGTCCCCCTCCTGCCCCTCTGGCACCCCAAAGACACGCAAATTGCTTCTTCTGGAGCGGGACTCTAAATCAAGCACTTTAAGCTGCGTTTTCCTCTGTTGTTCGAGGCAGAGGCACAGCGCCTCGGTCGCTTCTTTAGCCCAGTTCTCCACTTTGTTGATGCGGGTCTCCGCCTCGTCAACCCGCACTGCTAGGCCTCGCACCTCGGTGGAAATATTGTCCAGCTTACCGTTGATTTCATGTCCCAGTTGGTCGAAGTTATGTTGTAATTTTTCGTTGTCCCCCTTCAGAACGGTCTTCAATTCACCGATAGCCTTGAGTATTCCTTCTGAGTCCGTGCTCGCTTCGGCGCTCGTAGCTTCCACGTTAGCCGTGCTGTCGCTAGCTTGGTTTGAGCGTGTGTTAGCTTTGGCCACCGGGGCGTTTTTATCCTGAGTTTTGGGCATCTTTACTAACTTTTTTATGGCTCGACGTGTTGATCCTCCCGCTCATAGATTATTTTGTCAAAAATAATAATCCTATTAACGAGTTCTGAGCGGGGATTTAGATATTAGCGTGGGAGCGGAGCTCCAGTGCGACCGTCTACTCCATTTGCTTCCGGAAGTCCCCCCACAAGAGCACCTTTTTAAGTTTAAATTATTTATTCATCCTTTTTGCTCGAAGTACTTTTTATTTATGTGTGCAATTGATGGTTAAAATAAAATATTTAAGTTTGTTCAAATTTAGTGTTGACATTTTTTTATCAATTTTGAATCATTTTTTCATTGATTTTGGATATCGCGATATATATCGTGTATCGTGATATAGCCAAAAAATATCGCAATATAATATTTTCCTCATATCGCCCAGCCCTAGTTACGACTAGCTTCCCTTTTTCCACCTCTGACTTGACATCAAACCCTTTGTCAGCAAGGAGTTGGTGGCCAGTTGCTGCTGTAAAACAAAGTATTAATTCATATTTGACAATAAACAAAACAGTCTTATGTATAGTTAAACTGTATGCTTATACACATTGATGACAGGATTGCTTTTTTTTCTGTGACAGCATGTCACCGATGCTCCCAGCAAAACTGTGCGAATAACTTACAGAAACAGAGAAATGGCTGAAATGTTTTTAAAGTCAGACCTCAAATAATGTTAATAAAACATGTTTGTCTTGTGGAAACTACTACTGTATATTTTTTCAACGCAGAAAGAGTTCAAATGATAACAGGCTAACAGTGCAGCAGTCTGTTCATTTTTATAGAGCTGCATGTTTGATGATGACATTTTACTCAACTGTTCTTTCTTCAGGGGGGTTGAAGGAAGAATCTCCTTGCATGTCGCAGGTTGAAACTTCAACACAGGCAGTGGACTGAGGTACAGCCAGGTCTAGTAGAACTAGCTAGCTGCTAGCTTAGCAACTGTCCAGTAGCATTCTGCTGTGGGAGGTTGTTCTGTTTTGTCTGTTTCCCATATCCAAGATATAATGTTGGAACGTAATCCACGGAGCTTGGACCATTAATGGCCATGCCAGATAAAAAATGCTGATTACACACGTTGGTGCTTTGTGTCGGGGTGAAGTCCTGCCGGCGAAGCGCTTGAAGCCACATCTTCCTTCTTTTAGTCGCTTTACTCGACTTTCTTAGAGGGACGTTGTAAAACGAACAAGTCTCACCTTTTTCTTTTACTCGTTTACGTTGCCTGGAACAATTATAAACACAATAAAAGTCATATTTCCCCACCGCGACCGTTGCCAGTGATATGCTGTTGAAGATTCTCAGTCGTCCAGGACATGATAAAATCAAAAAAGGCCTTCAATACAAGATCAACTGGACTTTATTTGTTGCAGAAAACGTTTCACCCTTTATCCAAAAGGCTTTTTCAATTCAGTTGATCTTGTATTGAACGCCTTTTTTGATTTTTGTTGCCAGTGATGAAAACACTAGAGTAGTATTGACGCGTCACCCCCCAACTTCCGGAAAATTCTGGTAAAATGCAAGTGCGCATGCGCGATGACGTCAACTGGTAAAAGGTCTATTAACTCAGAACACTTGCAGAAGCCTTTAAATAGTCTCTCATTCTAGTTCTCTAGGATACACAATCACGGGGAAGACTGCTGACTTGACAGTTGTCCAAAAGACAACCATTGACACAAAAGGTCATTGCTAAATAGGCTGTCTGTTCATAGAGCTTCGTGTCCAAGCACATTAATAGAGAGGCGAAGGAAATGATGTGGTAGAAAAAAGTGTACAAGCAATAGGGATCACCTGGAGAGAATTGTGAAACAAAACCCATTCCAAAATGTGGGGGAGAATAACAAAGAGTGGACTGCAGCTGGAGTCAGTGTTTCAAGAACCACCATGCTCAGACCATTGTGTCAAGCCACTCTTGAAGGAGAGACAGCATCAGAAGTGTCTCGCCTGGGACTGTTTCTGAGTGGTCCAAAGTTATGTTCTCTGATGAAAGTAAATTTTGCATTTCCTTTGGTGATCAAGGTCCCAGAGTCTGGAGGAAGAGAGGAGAGGAACAGAATCCAGGTTGCTTGAGGTCCAGTGTCAAGTTTCCACAGTCAGTGATGGTTTGAGGTGCCATGTCATCTGCTGGTGTTGGTCCACTGTGTTTTCTGAGTTCCAAGGTCAACGTAGCCATCTACCAGGAAGTTTTAGAAGTTTCATGCTTCCTGCTGCTGACAAACTTTACGGATATGTAGATTTCATTTTCAAGCAGGATTTGGCACCTGCACACATTGCCAAGGTTACCAGTACCTGGTTTAAGGACCATGGTATCCCTGTTCTTAATTGTCTAGCAAACTTGCTTGAACTTATTGTGAAGAGGAGGATGTGATATGCCAGACCCAACAATTCAGAAGAGCTGAAGGCCACTATCAGAGCAACCTGGGCTCTCGTAACACCTGAGCAATGCCACACACTGATCGACTCCATGCCATGCCGCATTGCTACAGTAATCCAGGCAAAAGGAGCAACGACTAAGTATTGAGTGGTGTACATGTTCGTACTTTTCAGTTGGCCAACATTTCTAAAAATCCTTTTTTTAAATTGGTTTAAAGTAGGGGTGGGCGATGTATCGAATATACTCGATGTATCGCGAGTTTTTCAATGTGCGATGGTTAAAACGGCTATATCGTTTATATCGAGAATCCTCCTGCTGTCGCGCGGGCTCCCACTCGCCCCCCCTCCCTCTCCTTCACTGAACACAGACCCAGCCCCTCCTTCTTGCCTGCAAGAGGGCGGAGCCGCGGAGACTTTCAGCACAAGTAAACACGGCAGATATGAAGAGCGACACTAGCTGCTGAGGGGGAAAAACAATGTTCTTTCTGAGCTAGTTTTGATTTAAATTGTCAGATGAGGGCAGAAAAGATATTTTTGTAGACGATGCTGAAAATAATCCCGACGAAAGGTCGGAACTACGAATCTTTTTCACAATTTAAACATACCTGCAAACTAGTCACCTTTCGGCGAAAATTGCCGTTTTCATAGCAAAATATATCATTTACGTGATTCATGTAGATCCGATGAGTTTTTGTTTTCGGGAGGGAGGGAGGGGGTCAGACCCGTGACAGATACTTGGTTTAGAATGCATCATTTCCCATTGGCACAGCAAGGCATCTTGTCGACAATAAAACATATTTGTTAGAGTGCGAGATTTAGCCAATCACAATCTCAAGACAGACGATGGTGGGTGGAGCCGACAGCGAAATCTTTGAACTGAATAAAGTTAAAATAAAATAAAAACTCAGCAGCGCGAGTTAAACAGAGCGAGGGAGAAGGAGAAAGCAGATTAGAGGCAGTGTTTTTAAAGGAAATTAAGACAATTTTACAAATGACCGACGCAAAGAAAATTGTTCGACCAAGTCTTCTAAAGTGTGGGAGCTCCACGCTTCATAAAGAAAGAAAAAAAACGCGACATCTATCCATCCATCCATCCATTTTCGTCCGCTTATCCAGGGTCAGGTCGCGGGGGTAGCAGCCTAAGTAGGGAGGCCCAGACTTCCCTCTCCCTAGCCACTTGGAGCAGCTCCTCTGGGGGAATCCCAAGGCGTTCCCAGGCCAGCCGAGAAACATAGTCCCTCCAGCGTGTCCTGGGTCTTCCTCTGGGTCTCCTCCCGGTGGGACATGCCCGGAACACCTCACCAGGGAGGCGTCCAGGAGGCATCCTAACCAGATGCCCGAAGCCACCTCAACTGGCTCCTCTCGATGTGGAGAAGCAGCGGCTCTACTCCGAGTCCCTCCCGGATATAATAATAATAATAATAATAATGAATTCAATTTATAACGCACTTTTCATTAGTGAAAATCTCAAAGTGCTACACACATTGAATGCTACACACATTCATACACCGGTAGCGGCAGACTACCATGCAAGGTGCTTTCCAGTCCTACCGGGAGCAACTCGGGGTTAAGTGTCTTGCCCAAGGACACAACGACACATGGTGTGGGGAACCGGGATTCGAACCGCCAACCTTCCGATCGGGGGACGACTGCCATTACCACTACGCCACGGCCGCCGGATGACTGAGCTTCTCACCCTATCTCTAAGGGAGAGTCCAGACACTCTGTGGAGAAAACTCATTTCAGCCGCTTATATCCGAGATCTCGTTCTTTCGGTCACAACCCAAAGCTCATGACCATAGATGAGGGTGGGAACGTAGATCGATCGGTAAATTGAGAGCTTTACCTTTCGACTCAGCTCTCTCTTCACCACGACAGACCGGTACAGCGCCCGCTTCACTGCGGATGCTGCACCTATCCGCCTATCGATCTCACGCTCCAGTTTTCCCTCATTCGTGAACAAGACCCCGAGATACTTAAACTCCTCCACTTGGGGCAGGACCTCCCCGACCCGGAGAGGGCATGCTACCCTTTTCCGGCTCAAGACCATGGCCTCGGATTTGGAGGAACTGATCCTCATCCCGGCCGCATCACACTCGGCTGCAAACCGCTCCAGCGAAAGCTGTAGATCACGACCTGATGAAGCCAATAGGACCACATCATCTGCAAAAAACAGAGAAGCGATTCTAAGGCCACCAAAACGGATCCTCTCAACACCTTGGCTGCGCCTAGAAATTCTGTCCATAAAAGTTATGAACAGAATCGGTGACAAAGGGCAACCTTGGCGGAGTCCAACTCTCACTGGAAACGAGCCTGACTTACTGCCGGCAATGCGGACCAAGCTCTGACACCGGTCGTACAGGGACCTAACAGCCCATATCAATGGGCCTGGTACCCCATACTCCCGGAGTACCCCCCACAGAACCCCCCGAGGGACGCGGTCGAATGCCTTTTCCAAGTCCACAAAGCACATGTAAACTGGTTGGGCAAACTCCCACGCGCCCTCCAGGACCCTGCTGAGGGTGTAGAGCTGGTCCAGTGTTCCACGACCAGCACGAAAACCACACTGCTCCTCCTGAATCCGAGGTTCGACTATCCGACGGACCCTCCTCTCCAGAACCCCTGAATAGACCTTACCAGGGAGGCTTAAGAGTGTGATCCCCCTATAGTTGGAACACACCCTACGGTCCCCCTTTTTGAATAGGGGAACCACCACCCCAGTCTGCCAATCCAAGGGAACTGCCCCCGATGTCCACGCGATATTGCAGAGTCGCGTAAGCCAACACAACCCCACAACATCCAGAGCCCTAAGGAACTCAGGGCGAATCTCATCCACCCCCGGAGCCCTGCCACCGCAGAGCTTTTTAACCACCTCGGTGACCTCAGCACCAGAGATTGGAGAGCCCGACCCAAAGTCCCCAGGCTCCGCTTCCTCAGTGGAAGACGTGCCAGTAGGATTGAGGAGGTCTTCGAAGTATTCCGCCCACCGACTCACAACATCCCGAGTTGAGGTCAACAGCACGCCATCCCCACCATAAATGGTGTTGGTCGCGTACCGCTTTCCCCCCCTGAGACGCCGGATGGTGGACCAGAATCGCCTCGAAGCCGTACGGAAGTCATTCTCCATGGCCTCTCCGAACTCCTCCCACGCCCGAGTTTTTGCCTCAGCAACCACCCGAGCCGCATGCCGCTTGGACTGTCGGTACCTATCTGCTGCTTCCGGGGTCCCACAGGCCAAAAAGGCCCAATAGGACTCCTTCTTCAGCATGACAGCATCCCTCACCGCAGTGTCCACCACCGGGTTCGAGGGTTGCCACCACGACAGGCGCGACATGTGCTTTGAAAAGTGACCACACAACACAGGAGAACCACAGAGATAAACATGACCAAGTCGTAAACTAACAGCAACAGCAGTAAGTCTCTTCATTAAACCATCTGTTCTGTTTCAAAGTGAGAAAACATAATGTCAGTGTCTCTGCTCTGTATTGAATAGTTGAATAGTTAAAATCAGTGATGCTGTTCTGAGTCTATCACTAAATCAGAAAACTGTAAAAAGCCCCTCCTAAATTCACTGTTGGTGGTTATTAAAATGTCACCTGTTCATTGGGTAAAGTTAATATTCCTATACATGCAGTTGAGTGTCACCATTGTTTTGTAAAATGGCATGTTGTGTTACAAATAAAACTAAATAAAAAATTAACAAAATAACAGTCACCCCTAAAGTCACTGTGATAAATTGTCACATTAATTTCATTATCTTAGCCACAGGAGTCTGGGCACAGTCTGGGGTTGAACACCTCAATGTGTAACTGGCTGCTAGACTTCCTGACCGGGAGGCAGTACGGGTCGGGAATAACACATCCAGCACCATCACACTAAATACAGGAGCCCCACAAGGATGTGTGCTGAGCCCCCTTCTATTCACCCTGCACACCATCATACAGCTCCAACCACTTCATCTAGTTTGCGGACGACACAACAGTGGTGGGTCTCATCAGCAACAACGATGAGACGGACTACAGGAACGAGGTGAGCCGCCTGGCCTTGTGGTACTGACACAACAATCTCACTCTCAATGTGGAGAAGACAAAGGAGATTGTTGTGGACTTCAGGAAGAAGGATGCCCAACATGCCCCTCTGACCATCAACAGCACCACAGTGGAGAGAGAGTTCCTGGGAGTGCACGTCTCAGAGGACCTGTCCTGGAGCAGGAACACTGCATCACTGGCCAAGAAGGCTCACCAGCGCCTCTACTTTCTCCGCAAGCTGAAAAGGGCTGGAGCTTCAACCCCCATCATGTGCACCTTCTACAGGGGTGCCATAGAAAGTGTCCTGACCAGCTGCATCACAGTGTGGTTTGGTGCATGTACTGCATCCTGCTGCAAGAGCCTCCAGCGCATCGTGAGAGCAGCTGAGAAGATTGTCGGCACCTCCTTCCCCTCACTACAGGACTTACACAGCAACCGCCTCACTCGGAAAGCCCTCTAATAATAATAATAATGAATTCAATTTATAATGCACTTTTCATTAGTAAAAATCTCAAAGAAAGCCCTCTGTATGGCAGGTGATCCCACACACCCACTACACAGCTGCTTCAGCCTGTTGCCTTCAGGGAGGAGACTGAGGAGTCTCCAGGCTCGAACCAGCAGACTAAATGACAGCTCTGTTCATCAGGCAGTCAGGATGCTAACTCTCTGCCTGCTCTGCCCTCCCTCCCACTTGTACTGCCTTAACACAAAAAACATTCACACATTACCACACAACACAAAGATTTTAACATTGGACTCAGTCATCAAAACGGGTTATTCACTCAACTCACGGTCATGTGCTCATTCAGTTTGCACTGCTTCTTATATTTGCGCTTATATTTGCGCTAATGTTTGTATTACATTACTACCTATACAGTAGTCGTACTACTGTTTACATTCACTGTTTACATTCACTGTTTACAATTATTACTACTGTTTTCATTCAATACTACTGTTTACATTTATTACTACTGTTTACATTTACACTACTTTTTATATCTACACTACTGCTGATGTGTAATATATATATATATATATATATATATTTTTTTTTTTTTACTAGCCTTATTACATATGCCACTGTACCTCTATACCAATATCAACTACCTCATACATATACTGTACTGTGTACATAAACTTCATATGCTGCTTTGTCACTATTACAAATGTCAATGCCAGAACTTTCATTTTATTTTATAGATATACTTTTTACACTTTTACACTACTATGCAAAAAACTCAGGACAGTATTACACTTTTATTTCATTTTATGCTTATGTTTATTAGATGTTTAGTGTTTTAGTGTTGGTGTAACTTTTCATACTTTCATACTACTACTACTATGCAAAAACGACTGTTTTATGAAATATTATTTTATAAATATTTTATGAATTTTTATTCATAAATGTTTTATGAAATATTATTTATGCAGGATCGAGAGAGAGATCGGCAATTATCCTCAAAAGAATATCACAGCTCAAGAGACTTTACACTGGAAACTATTTCTTGTTTAAAGACAAATGTTCTTTATTTTAACCATAGAATATTAAATAGAAAACAAACCAGAAAACAAACAAGTAACATACATACATACAAGTATTAATGCATAAACAGATACTCTTACCGTTTGACATCAAAGTGAGAGAGCCGTTCGTCAATCATAGGCAGAGCGAGCATTAAGATAAATCCGAGCGATTGCACATCCCCGTCCGACTCTAACTAACTCTGGGAGCTCAGCTCGTTTCTTTTTATTCCTTTAGACAAGAATCACTTGCGAAACAGAGTTGGCCGGGTTCTTTCCACAAGTAATACTTTATCCAAAGCAACAAAGTTCCAGAGATGCCTATGTGATGAACTCAGGAGATGAAACTGACTGTTCCTATGATGGAATCAGCCCAGTTTCAACTTCTCATAACAAAATTCCAAAGATGCCTATAGTGATGAATAACAAAATTCCAAAGATGCCTATAGTGAGGAATAACAAAATTCCAAAGATGACATAGTGATGAAATTAGGAGTTGAAACTGACTGTTTCTGTATCAGCCCAGTTTCAACTTCTCATCTCACAACCAGTGACAAGACTGGAAAATTACACACAAAGTCTGAATGTTTCAGACTTTCTTAGACTGATCAGAGAACAAACTTATTTATTCATTATTCAACTACTATGCAAAAACTCAGGACAGTATTACACTTTTATTATTTCATTTTATGCTTATGTTTATTAAATGTTTTAGTGTTTTAGTGTTTAAATGTTTACTGTTGCACCGAGGGACAGAGAGGAATGCAATTTCAATCCAGTTTTGACAATAAATTTGACTTTGACTTTGACTTTGAGGAGTGAGTTTAAAAACAGGATGATGCCAATATGAACTAGTTGAATGAGGTGTCTCTAAAATATCCTGATGCATGAACAATAATTTCAGCAGTTTTTTAATCTGTCCACAGGACCTGACTTTATTTTGTTAGATGTCTCTAAGATAGTTATTGAATCAAGTGTTTACATGTAGGTAAACATAGATGTTTAACAACTTGTTAAAATACACCAGAATGCAGGAAATGGCATCTACTTTATTCAAAAATTTCTGGCAAAACATTTAAGAACTGAGTTTTTACTGTTAGTAAGTACCGTAAGTAAGTTTTATTTATATAGCACATTTTACAGACATGAGAGTCACAAAGTGCTTTACAAAAGGAAAAATAAAATCACATAAGTACTATACAAAAAGGTAAAACATAACAAACTCTAAAATCAATGTACAAAATTAACCAAAAGCCTGTCTGAAGAGATAAGTCTTAAGTTTTTAAATGCATCTGTTGACTCGGAGCAGCGCATTTTTAGCAAAATGTTCTGCTGTATTTGACTTGCTGCTGTTGTTGGTTGTTAATTTTTTTGGTTGACACAGTCTTTCCTATTTACGTATGTCCTCATTAAATTAGGTTAGTAAATGACTTTTACTTGAAGCATGTTGAAAAAAATTACAAAATCTTTCGGGGGGGGGTTGGCGCAACGTTTGTCACCTTTTTCATCCCATCTGAGTTTGCAGTTATGTAAACAGCGGAGTGGAGCATGAACCGTGAAACGGCAGAACTGAGTGTTTTTACAGCCTGCTTCTTCCTTAAAACAAACCACGGGTCTGAGCTCATTTAGCCGTGCGTGCACCGCAGAGCTTTATGAGAGGAGCAGAGAGAGGTGGAGACATTAATAAATCAGCAGTTTATCATGTCGCTAAAGATACGGTCCTTAGCGGCTAACAAGACGGCTAACGCTTTAGCCGTCTTCTTCCACAGCTGAGACTGACCGCGTCTTTAGCGATATGAAAAACTGCTGATTTAATAATGTCTCCACCTCTCTGTTCACGTTTCTGAGTGGAGGCTCACATTTACTGCAGTTCACAAACACACTGACTAAAGTGAAAGCACCTTTCTATCTCATCAAGACACTCAAAGCTCTTTAAAACACAATCTGTGTCCTCATTTACCCATTCACACAGCACTCCACTAGAACTGTACAAAGAATAATCAGAGCTTTATCACATTCATACACTGATGGGACACACATCAGAGGCAATGAGGGGTTCAGTGTTGCCCACTGGAACACTTCAGCATGTGACTGCTGGTGGAATCAAACCCCCAGCTCTCCCATTGGAGGAGACTGCTCTAGCCTCTCAGCCACAGCTGCCCTCAGCTAAGAGGATTATTATTTAATAAGGGTAAACAAATGTCTAAAAAATAAAGTAATGTAATAGTTCATTTTTTAAACATTTATTTTGTAGAGTTACAGCCGTTTGTTAATAAATGTTGCTGTGTGACAACTGGGACAAAGCTTAGACTCAGAAATAGATTTTTGTTATTCTTTTATGGAAAGAAAATTATACTGTATCAAGATATATATCGTATATCGCAATATATCACAACAATATCGAGATATGAATTTTTGTCCATATCGCCCAGCCCTAGTTTAAAGTAATTTTCTAATTTTCTGAGATACTGAATTTGGGGTTTTCATTAGTTGTAATTTATAAAAATCAACATTAAAAGAAATAAACATTTGAAATATATCAGTCTGTGTGTAATGAATGAATATAATATACAAGTTTCACTTTTTGAATGGATTTACTGACATAAATCAACTTTTTCATGGTACTGTATTCATGATATTGGGGCAGCTGTGGCTGAGTGGTTAGAGCAGTCGTCCTCCAATGTAAGCTGTGGGTTCGAATCCACCAGCAGTCACATGTTGAAGTGTCATTGGGTAAGACACTGAACCCCTCATTGCCTTTGATGTGTGCCATCAGTGTATGAATGTGATCTAAAACTCTGATTAGTCTCTTTAGAATTATTTATTCAATTAGCTTTGTTCAGATCTAGTAGAGTGCTGTAAATGAGGACACAGATTGTGTTGTAAAGAGATTGAAATAAAAAAAGGCGTTCAATACAGGATCAACTGGACTTTATTTGTTGCAGAAAACGTTTCGACTTCTGTCCAGAAGTCTTTTTCAATTCTGAATGGAAGCTGTGAGAACGAGAAGTTTTATACAGGCTTACAAGTCACGCACCAACATATGAAATTGGAAACTGAAATAACACCACAAATTAACTAACATGCCCATTCTATTTAAATTGACAAAACGACACATCCCAGCTTAACAAAAGGGGGTTTGTAACACATACATGTAAATTGAAAGATCACACCTTAAACAGTAGGAGGTTCCCTTGAGGTCTCTGTTAGAAGACACAAAACTGTATGTAAATTGACAAACAACACCTCCCAAACAACAACAGAGGCTACTCAGAGAACTTTGTTAGTCTAATTTACAGACAAGGCATCCCTGCTCCCATCCGGTGTAAAACGTTTCGGAATCAAATCCAAAACTGAGTTATAGGTCTTAGACAGTTGAAATCTCAGACCTCCTCCTCTGTTAAGAGAAGGTTTTTCTCTCTTAACATACACAGCTTCCTTTACCCCCCTCTCAAACCATCTGTGTTCTCGGTCCAAAATTTGAACATTCTGGTCCTCAAAGGAGTGTCCCTTGTCCGTGAGGTGGAGGTGAACTGCAGAGTTTTGTCCAGAGGAGGTTGCTCTCCTATGTTGAGACATTCTTTTGTGGATAGGTTGTTTCGTTTCTCCGATGTAACGGTCTGAGCAGACTTCGCTGCACTGGACTGCATAAACCACCCCACTCTGTTTGTGTGTGGGGGTTCTGTCCTTCGGATGCACCAGCCTCTGTCTGAGAGTCCGGCTGGGTTTGAAGTGTACTGGGATGTTGTGTTTGTTAAAGCTACAGTATGTAAGATTGTAATGTAGTCTGTAACTTTTCAAACAATATATTTTTAACATATTTCTTCACTCAGTCACTATCTACTGACAAACTGATGTTAGACAAAGTAATCTCTGAAAAAAACTATAGTCCCCTTGCTTCTCTATCAGCATTTATAAAAACACTGAAAACACAGAGTGACCAGGACACTGACAGCCAATAAAAACAGAGATATTTTCATGCACGAGCTTCCCCCGCCCATCCCCCGCCTCTCCCAGCCGGCATCGCGCATCAGCGCACGTTCCCGTTCAAACAGTAGCTGTGTCAACATGGCGGAGGATAAACCCATAACTTTTTCGGGAACAAACGTTCCACTAAAACTTCCAATTCCTCGATTGGCGCAGGTTAGGAAACCCAACACAGTTAAACAGAAGAAGACCCATGAAGAAAAGAAAGAAACAAAAAAAAAAGCCGATCGAGCACGGAATCGAATAAACATCGGAGGTGCTTTTCAGAGGTGGCGAGAGCTTCGTGTGCTCAAAGGATTGCAAAGCGATGCAGAGTTAGCAACAATCCTGCTTGACAAGTAAGTGTCTTTGCTTGAATCATGTGATAGCGCAAATGCCATGATATTATCTACAACAGGCTAAAACCGTTTTCCGGCCTACAGCTGACGTGATGCTAATGGTAGCAGCTAACTCATTCAACCTCAGTATTGTTTCTATACGTACATTTAGTTATCCTAACTTATTGTATTGTGGATCAGCAAGCAGATATGATGAAAGTACTGTAACTGCGCTGTCTGTGTAAGAGAGGCATGATCACAACAACTAGCAATTAGCATATTGTCTGCAGATCATTTGGTGTTCAAAATCGAAAAGTCTGTTAGTTCTACTACACAATAAATGTTGTTGATGCATACATGTCAACCTCTTTGGACGTTTACCTGTATAAAGGGCCTCAAAAATCATTAATTTTTGGAATAAAATCTGTAAAACTTGCGGTGGGGTGGACGAGTTTGTCTGCTGCGGACATGAGCAGGATGAAAGGAGAGCGTAAAAAGTTCAAATTTTACTTCTAGCAGCAGAACAGGATGGAAGATGGCTGTTTGATGCTATTTTTTAAATCATCCTACATGCTTTGATATGTTAGATAAATTTGTCATTGTGTGATAAATGTGTTGAAAAGAATATCTGATTATTGTTTGAACTACCGTATTTTCCGGTGTATAGGTCGCACCTTTTTATGGTTTTTTTCAAGGCCTGCGACCTATACTCAGGTGCGACCTATATATGGCTTGCTATCACTTACGGTGAAACAAATTTTTAAATCCAGCTCATTTCACAATTACGTTAATTTATTAAGGAAAAGTTCAGCTCAGACATATATTTGCTATAATTTTTATCAAACAAATAATTGTTTTTAAGTGTTAATCTTCTTAAAAGCCTTGCTGTGCGCTCCTGTGGCAGACATTTGCAGCAGAGCTAAACGTAGGTGCGACCTATACACCAGTGCGACCTATCTAGGGATTTTTCCAATCTATTGGTGATAATTGGACAATGCGACCTATACACAGGTGCGACCTATACACCAGAAAATACTCTACATATGTTTTTATGCAGAGATGATGACTTTGGGGAAGGTCTGAGAAGTACAGTAGTGAATTTGGGGAGACTCCCATTCAGGTTTTGGAAACAAGGTAAGTAAGGGGAAACTGTATTTATGTCAAGATTATTTTATGGTTTGCACTGCAACTAATATAACTGTGATCATAATATTATTACAAATTTTACTTCTAGCAGCAGAACAGGATGGAAGATGGCTGTTTGATGCTATTTTTTAAATCATCCTACATGCTTTGATATGTTAGATACATTTGTCATTGTGTGATAAATGTGTTGAAAAGAATATCTGATTATTGTTTGAACTACATTATATGTTTTTATGCAGAGATGATGACTTTGGGGAAGGTCTGAGAAGTACAGTAGTGAATTTGGGGAGACTCCCATTCAGGTTTTGGAAACAAGGTAAGTAAGGGGAAACTGTATTTATGTCAAGATTATTTTATGGTTTGCACTGCAACTAATATAACTGTGATCATAATATTATTACACAATTTTAAAATGTAGATGGTAAGGTTGTATGTCTAATATTGTTTATGAAATTTATTTCCACCAGATATTACGGTAGGCAGACACAAAAACCAAAGTTTAATAGTTGTTTTTATATAATCCATCCATCCATTTTCGTCCGCTTATCCGGGGTCGGGTCGCGGGGGTAGCAGCCTAAGTAGGGAGGCCCAGACTTCCCTCTCCCCAGCCACTTGGAGCAGCTCCTCTGGGGGAATCCCAAGGCGTTCCCAGGCCAGCCGAGAAACATAGTCCCTCCAGCGTGTCCTGGGTCTTCCTCTGGGTCTCCTCCCGGTGGGACATGCCCGGAACACCTCACCAGGGAGGCGTCCAGGAGGCATCCTAACCAGATGCCCGAGCCACCTCAACTGGCTCCTCTCGATGTGGAGAAGCAGCGGCTCTACTCCGAGTCCCTCCCGGATGACTGAGCTTCTCACCCTATCTCTAAGGGAGAGTCCAGACACCCTGCGGAGAAAACTCATTTCAGCCGCTTGTATCCGAGATCTTGTTCTTTCTGTCACAACCCAAAGCTCATGACCATAGATGAGGGTGGGAACGTAGATCGATCGGTAAATTGAGAGCTTTGTCTTTCGACTCAGCTCTCTCTTCACCACGACAGACCGGTACAGCGCCCGCTTCACTGCGGGTGCTGCACCTATTCGCCTATCGATCTCACGCTCCAGTTTTTATATAATGTATTTGTTCATTGTTATGGCTTTTCTGTGCTGCAATTTTAGTGGTCATAAAATTAGAATAATACAGACGCACAATATTGACAATAAATAACTTTGAAGCTTATTTTTTTATTATTTTATTTTTCTAACCGCGTCACAGAAAAAGTACAACTTTATAAATTTAAGAATTTTTAAAAAGATGACTTAATTAAAATTCTGTGTTCGTGTATAACATACATTTGCACTGAACGTACGTATTTTAGTGCGTGTTAAAAACATGATTTTGTCTATATTTTCGAGTTAGTCTCAATAACTTTTATTGGGAGAATTTATTGAACTGGTATCCAAGTACATGTTTTTTTCTGTCCTGATCAAAATTGAATATTGTTTTTTAATAAAATAATGTAATGTGTTGCCTCAGTAACAATGTTAGTTTGTTTTTTACGTTTATATTTTTTTGATGTCCTCAGCCATTTCAGACCTGCTTCACCAGCAACCATCCCTCCTTTACCTGGACAACCTTCATGGTGCATCTGCCGTAGATGCAGAGAAATGCCGACCGTGGTAGAGAGGAAGTGCTGCAACCAACAGCCGCATCTGGGGCCAGGCACAGCTACCACTGAGTACAAACTCATCTCAGTGGGTTCCACCTGCGTGAGACCGAAGGTGATCAACCAGCACTGAGGACTGACCCATGGAGACCAGTTGAAGACCATCTTCACGCGGGGTGTCCTCCAAAGATCTGTGGCAGGGTGTGGCCTTGGGGCAATTTCAATCCCAAAAATCCTCAATTAAAAGAAAATAACTTTTAAACGAGTTGATGAAGTTTATAAATGAACCTTAAAAAATGTATATATATATATATATATATATATATATATATATATATATATATATATATATATATACAGGTATTCCCCGATTTACGAGCGAGATCCGTCACAAGGGGGCGCTCGTAAACCGGAAATCTCGTAATTTGGAACGGCCGCCATTTCTCTCGTAAACCCGGAAGTCCGCTCGTAAATTTCGCCAGCGCACCTAAAAACACTCTATTTTCATCTAAAAACTACTTTTGAGTGCATAAAAATGATCGGAAACGTGTGTTTATATGCTTAACTTGCTAACTGTAGTGAAAAAACACATGAAAACTCAGTATTTTTTTCGTTTTTTCCAAAAATTCAACCCGGAAGTCCGCTCGTAAATTTCGCCAGCGCACCTAAAAACACTCTATTTTCATCTAAAAACTACTTTTGAGTGCATAAAAATTATCGGAAACGTGTGTTTATATGCTTAACTTGCTAACTGTAGTGAAAAAACACATGAAAACTCAGTATTTTTTTCGTTTTTTCCAAAAATTCAACCCGGAAGTCCGCACGTAAATTTCGCCAGCGCACCTAAAAACACTCTATTTTCATCTAAAAACTACTTTTGAGTGCATAAAAATGATCGGAAACGTGTGTTTATATGCTTAACTAGCTAACTGAAGTGAAAAAACACATGAAAACTCAGTATTTTTTTCGTTTTTTCCAAAAATGTGCAGCTCGTAAGTCTGGGACCTCGCAGATCAGAGCGCTCGTAAATCGGGGACTACCTGTATATATATATATATATATATATATATATATATATATATATATATATATATATATATATATGTATATATATATATATATATATATATATATATATATATATATATATATTTTTCATTCATTCAACCTTTATTTATACAGGCTAGCCTCGTTGAGTCACGGGGACTCATTTACAAGAGGGACCTGTCTCACTCACACCAAACAACCATCCACTCTCACACTCACACCTAGGGTCAATTTAGAGTCACCAATCAGCCTAACAAGCATGTTTTTTGGTCTGTGGGAGGAAACCGGAGTACCCGGAGGAAACCCACGCATGCACGGGGAGAACATGCAAACTCCACCCAGAAAGGCCCCGGACCGGGATTTGAACCGGCAACCTTCTCGCTGAGAGGCAGCAGCTCTACCAGTTGTGCCACCGTGCTGCCCATATATATATATACAGTACAGGTATTCCCCGTCTTACGAGCGCTCTTACATACGAGGTTCCGGACTTACGAGCTGGCGAACAAGCAGTAAATTTGTAAAAAATACAGCACTTTTTTGTGTTTTTAGATGAAAGTGTGTTAGCTAACCGTTTGGAAACACGTTTCTGAGCATGTTTATGAAGTAGTATGAATGTTTTTGATGAAAAACGAGTGTTCGTAGTAGCGCTAGCATAAATGTTCCAACTTACGAGCGAAAATCCGGACTTACGAGAACACGTGTTTCATGTTCCGACGTACGAAATTTCGCCTTACGAGATACTCGGAGGAACGGAACTCGCTCGTAAGTCGGGGACCACCTGTATATATACAGGAGGGAGCTTGACGCGCTGGAAACTTACAGGAGACCTCAGGCAGACCGGAGCAGAGGAGGTCAGGAGGGGCTAATATGCTAAATATGCTAACTCTGGACCGCTGTACAGCACGTGGAAATACAGGAAACCTTATTGTATTGAGCGGAGGTTTACGAGGCAGACAGGCTACAGCTGAGCAACGAGCTAACATGCTAGCAACGAGCTAACATGCTAACAGACATTGCTGTAAACGCTGTGAAGCTGCAGGAAGCTCACCAGCTCCCAGTAAGAAATTAACTCTTTTTTCCTTCATTATGGCTCCAAATGTATGTGTTTTTTGATAATTATGTAGGGTAATGTGTTAGGACAGGCAAAGTGCTTGGTAAAAATACAGTACTGTATGTATGAGGGGCCGTTTGGATGTATGAGGGGCTGTTTGGACGTATGAGGTGCATGTATAAGGTGCCGTTTGGATGTATTTTCCGACTTACGACGATTTCCGTGTTACAAACTTGCGTAGGAACGGAACTGCGTCGCAACTCGGGGACTACCTGTATACATAATTTTTTACAAGCGCATAAATGTTTAACAACCAGCTGAAATGTACCAAAATGCAGGAAATGGCATCTACTTTATTCAAAATTTTCTGAGGGAGGAGCCCCAGACCCCCTGCACACACCACCCCCACCCAATATTTGCATTCCGACATCAATGGATTTGCAAATTAAGCCCTGTTACTTTGTATGACTACTACTGTTATGATTCTGTTCAGTTTTGTCTAAAGAGCTTTCTGTAATCGTTTGAAGAAGTGGCAATACATTTATGTTCATCTTCACTTAAAGAAACAGATCCAGATGACATGATTTAACCATTTTTGTTGTGAATGGGTAAAGTTTTAAAGTGATTTTTGATCCTGTTAATGTTCTCAAAACTGTAAAAAAAAATTGTAAGTTAAAATTAAAAATGTTAATTGTGTCTTGAATGAAAAATATCCCATGTTTTAAAGTACAAAAATTGTATTAACGAACAGGTCTTACACATTTATGTTACACTAATATTTCCATTGCATTAAATAGATAAACTGAAGAAAATTATTTTATAAACATGAGGTTATGAGGGGGTCCCTGAAACTTTTTCTCCCCTGTAAGGGGTCCCTGAACCCAAAAAGTCTGAGAACCCCTGGTCTAGACACCACGTCAGCTGAGTTCAACTCTATGCCTCCTTTGGATTTGCTTCATTTCTGAAAGCTCACATCCATACAGGACCGTTCAAAGACTAACCAGTTTTTGTGTCTATTTCCCAGAAACTTTGGGAAAATGTCTTTAGATAATAAAACGGAAATATTACACAGTTTCTCAAGTCTTTTTGACCTTCCAGACACGCATTTCAGTCTAACAGCAGTTTCCAGAAAGAAGCAGAACCATCAGAGCTTCTTTCTTCATCTGTATGTCCTGTTTAGATTAGTCTATCCAGTACTTACTTTAAATCAATATTTTTATAGAACTTTGTTCTTTTTTTACATGACTTCAAGTACCGGATTCCAAAAAAGTTGGGACACTAAACAAATTGTGAATAAAAACTGAATGCAATGTGGAGATGGCAAAAGTCAATATTTTATTCATAATAGAACATAGATGACAGATCAAAAGTTTAATCTGAGTAAATGTAACATTTTAAAGGAAAAATATGTTGATTCAAAATTTCACAGTGTCAACAAATCCCCAAAAAGTTGGGACAAGTAGCAATAAGTGTCTGGAAAAAGGAAATTGAGCATATAACAAACAGCTGGAAGACCAATTAACACTAATTACTGGTAGGTCAATTGACAACATGATTGGTATAAAAAGAGTTTCTCAGAGTGTCAGTGTCTCAGAAGCCAAGATGGTAAGAGGATCACCAATTCCACCATTGTTGCGCAGAAAGATAGTGCAGCAATACCAGAATGGTGTTACCCAGCGTAAAATAGCAAAGACTTTTAAGTTATCATCATCAACCGTGCATAACATCATCAAAAGATTCAGAGAATCTGGAACAATCGCTGTGCGTAAGGGTCAAGGCCGTAAAACTCTACTGGATGCTCGTGATCTCCGGGCCCTTAAACGTCACTGCACCTCAAACAGGAATGCCACTGTCAAGGAAATAACAGAATGGGCTCAGGAATACTTCCAGAAAGCATTGTCAGTGAACACAATCCACCGTGCCATCCGCCGTTGCCAGCTGAAACTCTACAGTGCAAAGAGGAAGCCATTTCTAAGCAAGCTCCACAAGCTCAGACGTTTGCACTGGGCCAGGGGTCATTTAAAATGGAGTGTGGCAAAATGGAAGACTGTTCTGTGGTCAGATGAGTCACGATTTGAAGTTCTTTATGGAACACTGGGACGCCATGTCATCTGGACCAGAGAGGACAAGGATAGCCCAAGTTGTTATCAACGCTCCGTTCAGAAGCCTGCATCACTGATGGTATGGGGTTGCATGAGCGCTTGTGGCATGGGCAGCTTGCATGTCTGGAAAGGCACCATTAATGCAGAGAACTATGTTCAGGTTCTAGAACAACATATGCTCCATCTAGACGTCATCTCTTTCAGGGAAGACCCTGCATTTTTCAACAAGATAATGCCAGACCACATTCTGCAGCAATCACAACATCATGGCTACGTAGGAGAAGGATCCGGGTACTGAAATGTCCAGCCTGCA
Source organism: Garcialebias charrua (assembly GCA_038048925.1). Lineage (NCBI taxonomy): Eukaryota > Metazoa > Chordata > Actinopteri > Cyprinodontiformes > Rivulidae > Garcialebias > Garcialebias charrua. The sequence continues at coordinate 35,305 of JBBPBX010006163.1, forward strand.
GTCCAGATCTTTCACCTATAGAGAACATTTGGCACATCATAAAGAGGAAGGTGCGACAAAGAAGGCCCAAGACGATTGAACAGTTAGAGGCCTGTATTAGACATGAATGGGAGAGCATTCCTATTTCTAAACTTGAGAAACTGGTCTCCTCTGTCCCCAGACGTCTGTTGAGTGTTGTAAGAAGAAGGGGGGATGCCACACAGTGGTAAAAATGGACTTGTCCCAACTTTTTTGGGATTTGTTGACGCCATGAAATTTTGAAACAACATATTTTCCCTTAAAATGATACATTCTCTCAGTTTAAACTTTTGATCTGTGATTTGTGTTCTATTCTGAATAAAATATTAGATGTTGGCACCTCCACATCATTGCATTCAGTTTTTATTCACAATTTGTTTAGTGTCCCAACTTTTTTGGAATCTGGTTTGTACAGTACGGTTCATACTTCTAAGAAAATACACGTAAGATTTTTTTCTTAGAAAGTTGTTTTTTAAAAAATCTCATAAAGCCAAGCCTTTGTTTCTTACAATCCACACAGGTTTGACTAATATGAGCTGGAAGTTGACTCAAACTGGTTTTTCCACCAGCTGCTGTTTTCCTGCTTATAACAATAAAATCTTGAACCGTTCTTTTTTTTTAAATAAAACCTGAAAGAAAGCAAACCCATTACATGCCTTTGAATGTAAACCTGTTCATTTCTGTATAGGAATATCGTTTTAGGTTATCACACACAAAAGGTCCTCCAATAATAATTGAGCGTTTCATTGTGTGAGGCATTGCAGATACAGTAATTTGTAGTCTAGCAACCAAGTTACCGGTACCTTCTTTTTCTTGATGGCGTTGATGCCATTGGGTTCACCAGTTGAGATGTGTTATGACAGTGGCTGTCTGTGTTGCACAGGACGGTCTGCAGGAAAGGGAAGAATCCGGCACTGGGTAGGTTTCGAGGTCCAACATAACCTAAAGGATGTTTGATAAGTTAATGCAACACATATAAGCATGTGACTACTTATAAAGAGCTTAACAAGTAAATAAGCCAAACTCTTGCAATCAAGTCAGTTTTATGTCATTTCTGAGTCATGTTCTGACTTTTTCATTCATTCAACCTTTATTTAGTCAGGTAAATCTTAAATATAAATCTTAAATATATATATACTTCACATATATTGACAAAAAAATTTCAGAAAATTGGTTCAAGAAGATTTTCAAACTGTTCCCATATAAGAAGCTTGAGCTATATTATTTTAGGTCATGCCACTTTAATCTGCATGTAACTTAAAGCATCTTTTGTTGAAGAAGCACACAAAGCTAGCGCAGGACAAAAGAACCTGTCGCGTGAATGGCATGGAGATTAAGTTGCAGTCAAGCAACTATCCACGCACGGAACAACTGATTTCAGGTATTCATTCCTGGTAACTCGCAGCGAATGACTGATGAGCTTCACGAGGCTCATGAAAGTCATGTTTAAACCCAAAGCATAGAAGCCACCTTTGAAAACATGAACTACAGGTGCTGTGGTTGTCCAGTGCGTTCACACACCCAGGTTTCATTGTCTCAATGTAAAGTCGGCACAGTGACGTACGGAAAATGAATCAAAGAATAAACTCGTTGAAGCATGACATGTAAACAAGGAGAACAAAAAAAAAGGGCATATTAGAAATGTCTATGAAAATTGTGTCCATACACTTTGAACAGCTGTTTAACAAACACCAGGCAAATAATAGCTACATGTTTTATGTAACTGCAATGAGAGGAACTTTGAAATGTTAAAGACCTTACTCTAAAAATGAAGAATACAGTGTTAACAATGACGTTTGTGTTTACTTCTTAATACCTTTGCAAATATAGCACAATATCAATGCAGGAGACTCTAACTTGTTATATAGAGAGAATGGGATTTTTTTATGCTATGAAACCATTTAGATTGTACTGACAGACCTATTTGAAACACGAAAAAATTAGGTTTTATGTTTGTTTTTTTCCTTGTCTGTCATTCAGTCATGCTGATATCGAGGATGGTTTTGCTGTCTGTTGTAAGTGCGCTCAGATGCCGCATGTTTCTAACACATATAAAACAAATGGTTCTATGGTTTTCATATTGTGGATAATTTTTACATTCAAGCCCACATGGATTATCAAATTACAAAAAAAAAAAAAAAAATCTTGCTGTCTCATGATACAATCTATTCATAATAGGCTTAATACACAAAAGAAGGTGGGTCAATATGAAAACATAAAGTTACACACCTCAGTTCCAACCTGTTCATTTTTTAACCAGATCATGTACAGTTTGAGGAGGGGAGGATGTTTATTGAAACAATAATGCTGTGATTTAAAAATACTGTGGCATTGTGAGATTAGAAACTCTTGGAACCCAAATGCCAGCGCCTGACCCTCCCTTTACAAGAAACAAATGCAACTGGAAACACAAAAGGCTGAATGTGACACTCCTTCCTGAAGCACATTCACCCACATCTACCACAGGTGAACCAGTATATCAACAGGATTAAACAAAAAAAGGCCAACCAATGCATGACGACAGCCAATAGGTCCAGATCTGAAGGACTGTTATTTTTTTTTAATTCAATCCATAAGTTGTTTACTCTGATCTCGAAACTGGAAAGTCCACAAGTGTTGTGCTGATGACCTTTAATAACTCCAGTCAAAGTCCTGTCGTTCATGTAGTATCACATTAATGCTTATTTTAGAACCAGTTTAAAGTGTATATTTCAAGTGTACCCTTCATTAACCCTGTCTGGATCATTTGAGCAAGGCTGCAAAAATGTAATGGTTTAAAAAAATATATGTAAAAGAAAAATACATACTAATACCATAAAGCCTAACGTGGATACAGAAACGTGTACCTGTTAATAATGGGAGTTTTCATTGGTTACATTTGCCAGAATGAATGGACTTTCTTAGATTTCCCAGAAACAGTTTGATATGATTTTATTGTGGTGTGTTTAGCCTGTATTGTACAGTATATGCTACCATTCATCATTTGAATGTATTTAACATCAGTTTTACACTCACATGTATCTGCTGGAAATGCAGGGAATTGGTATCGGGTCACAGCGATGATGAGGAAGATGACCAAAGGCCAGATGAGCAGAGTCAGGGACCACAACTACAAAAAAATATACATTCATGAGCATCAATAATGAAAACCTGTTGCATTATATTCAAATACAGTATGCAGGATATTATTTTTAATACGATTTTCAACTAAGGTGAAGTGGTCTCGGTGCTTCAGGGTCACCCACCGGCTGTCTGATGACCGCCAGGCCATTCTTCCAGAGAAGAAGCCGCAGCTGTCGGAAGAAGGCCATCAGGGCAGGAGGCTAGAATAAAAAAAAAAGACATCAGTCCATTAGCTTGTGATTCATAGTTTAGAAGGACTTCCTACAAAGCCGGTGAAATGTATTAACTTTTCTAAACACAGCTTCAGCATGGTTCACTATATAGAGTATAGGTAAGTAGTATAAAACAGAACTTTGATTAAAGTAGAAATAGTGATTAAAGACAGGCACAGATAGGTGATTTCATGCCAGAGTATTAGACTAAGATTATCTTAGTCAAACCTTGAATATAACATCATGTGAAACCTCTTGAAATGTCAGGTTAGGAGTAAAGTATGTGTTATGAATTATCCTCAGCTACTACCATCTCCAATTTTAGCTAGCTATCTTCAAAAGTGACTGAGCTGTAGCCACTTTTATGCTGGCTAAATATGATTAGCTGTAGAGGCCATCCTGAATTGGACTGACTTCAAAAGTTAAAGAGTTGTAGATGTTTATCCAGTGATTTCTTTCTGATAGTCTCCTTAAAATCTCTCCAGCCGTTCAGGAAATATTTTGCTAACAGACAAACAAGATCAACACCAACAGTAAATGCTGGGATTGTAAACCTAAAGATTTTGCACACTGAGTAGCGCTCAGATTATGTGATGTGAATGAACCACGGCTACAACCACACCAACATTTACCTCTAAATCTGTTAAACTGATTGAATCATAGCTGGTTTTGTGCTTTCTAAATGCAGTTGGCTGTGGCAACCATATTGAACTAGATTGCCCTCCAAAACTAAAGATGAGAACAGATGTATCCAGTGAACACTTACTAAAAGTTTCATCAAAATCAGCCCAGTGGTTCGTGTGATATTTTGCTAACAGACATGAACAGTTTATTTTAACTAAACAAAGGTTTTTGCACTCTTTTTTTTTTAGCACCAGATTTGTGTTGGGCAATTAAAAGGCAATAGGCTCTGCCAACTCACTAAACTACCGTAAATGACAGCAAAGTAACATAAAATCTACAAGGAAATTAAATGTTATCCAGTACATTTTCCTAAATATGCTTAATAAAACACTGTAAAGTACTTACCTGCTACTGTCGTCCTCCTTAGTTGAGTAAATTGTTGGTTATCTTTGGCTTATTAAGGACATCATGCTCCCTAGCAGGATGCCCTGTCCATCAGTTGCTTGGTGAAAATAACCAAATAAATAAAAATTCACCCTTAAAATGGAAAAATAAGCAAATCCAAAAAAATAAATAAAAGAGAGAAAACTAAACCAGTACGAGGATTTTGAAGTACGTGTAGTCACAAGCTGCTCTGGCCTAACTGCACCTCTCCTCCTGACAGCAATGAAGGTGCTGAAACTCCTCCTCTGCTGAAGAGATTCTGTGTGAAGGGTAGGTTTCCTTTCTGTTTCCAAAACAACAACAAACAAAAAAAATCTCAGGACTTCTTACCGGTAAGACCTCTAAGTCTTGCTTAATCATCAACCATTCTATTATTTTTTATGATTATACTGAAAGGTATTTTTATGATTATACTGAAAGGTATGCCTTTTCTCTCTGACACACGCCCTTTCTAATGAATAAGAGATGTCCTTTTAGAGCAAATTAAAATAATCTGATTTAAAGTGTACTTTATTATCATAGGTCTTGTTCAGGATATATTGGCCTAAAATATCATTTCAGATCATTGTTCTATACTTTGAGAACACGTCTTAAAGATGGCCAGATTGGCTGAATAGCATCATATTACACACTCCTTTTGTAAGCTGTTGTTCAGAAGGTGTCTCATCTGGGAAAAGTCTCACAACATGAACACTCTCCTCTGGGAAAAGTGGGCAAACTGAGACTTTTACAGACGTTTTCTCTCTCCTCAGCTTAAAGGAGCCAAAAGATTGCAAGCGATACAATCGAATAGTCATGTAAGTAAAAAGTATAGATTTGATAGGAAATGTGTCATCGGGGTTAGACAGTCGGACTAGATTTCATCCAATTTCTTTTTTTGAAAGGTCAGCATTGCCGAGACTTCTTTGTGTTGTATAAGTTTCTACATTATTCTGGCCTTAAATTCGTTGCATTACCAGGATGAACACAATGTGCTCTACAGCCGCTTTGTTACCTATCATCAAGGTAGTTCTACTGGTTTGTCATCTTGACAGCTTTGTGTGGGAAGAAAAAAGAAATTCTCAGAATCAGAAAGGCAAAGTGCGGCGTAGACCCAGCAGGCATGTTTCCTCCAACAGTCCCTGAAGACATATTTACTGTTTGATCAATTTTCAGCATTTTTTTTATTTATTAATAACTTCCTAACTACATCCACAGATTGTAATCAGCTACTGAAGCATAAACAGTTTTCTTCTGTTTAAAATAAAACCATATATTTATTGAATAGTACTGAAGTAATGCCTCTCAAATGGAAGGCTTGTGGTGTTCGAAGGAAGTTTTCAAATGAAGCGTATTTTCAGGGAAAAACTATAGTTTCTATGCACCAAAACAATTTAAAACCCATTTGTCTTCAAAATTTTCCCAAATTTGACATTATCAGCTTTAAAGTTGTCAGCAGGTGTGGCTCAGTTGGTTGAGCCGCTGCCTCTCAGCGAGCAGGTCACCCTGGTTCAAATCTCTGTGCATGCGTGGGTTTTCTCCAGGTGCAGTTTCCTCCCACAGACCAAAAACATGCACGTCAGGCTGATTGGTAACTCTAAATTGTCCCTAGGTGTGAATGGCTGTTTGTCTCGAATTGTCCCTGTAATGGACTGGAGATCTGTCCAGAGTGTCCCCCGCCTCTCACAGTGATAGCTGAACATGGGCACCAGTGACCCCCCCTGACCGAAAAAGGAAGAAGTGAGTAAAGATAATGGATGGATGGAACTTTAAAGTTTACACTTGAATGAGATGAGACCTTTAGCCAAACTTATCTGAAATGTCTGAGTTATCTGAAGTTGTGAATGTTGCCATCAATGAAAACTGAACAGGATAGCCGTATTTTTTTTTTAAATAGTTTGATTATCTGGCCTTCAACCTCAAATTAGTACCCGACTGATTCAAGTTTTTGGGGAAATTGCAGCAAATATGAAATAGTTTTGTCTTGGTTTGTATTATTATTTTATTGGTACAGTATTTTACTGCAAATTTTATCATACTTTTATTTTTATTAAACACAATTTTATTTCTTTTATCATATTTTTTATCTATGATGTAATTCTTGTGAAGCACTTTGGTCAACGGTGGTTGTTTTTAAATGTGCTACATAAATAAACGTTGAATTGAATTATAAGGGTTGGGTTTAAAGACTTGACAGACGAGGTGAACATCTACACTAAACAAATTAAGTGTTGCCAAACATTTATTATCCTTCATTCAATTCAATTGAACAATACCTTATTAATCCCAAAGGGAAATCACGTTTTGCTGTACCATTATCCTGGTTATGGGTATAGATGTTGATGGCTGCAGGCAGGATCTCCTGTCTGTCCCACAGTGGATCTGAAGAAACATGGCTGTAGATGCCAATCCATCCAACTGGACCCGATGGGTCTCCTGGGCAGCAAGAGGACCAAATGTGTCTTTATTTAGGCAATGTTTTATTTTTTTACTAACAGAAGACTAGCTGTATTGCTGTATTTTAGCCTCTCCCAGTAAAAAAATGATTGTTTTGCTGTATAAATTAATTGGTCATTTTATAAAAACACAATTCAGCTAAACGGGAGTAATACAGAAATGTGTATTTTGTTCGTGAGCTTGAGCCCTTTTTAACAATAAATATCAGCATAAACTCACCACGGTCATTTGATCATGAATCATATTAACACTTTAAACCAGAGGTTCTCAAACTTTTTGTGTTCAGGGTCCACTTACAGGGGAGAAATCTTTCAGGGACCCCCTCATAACCCTCTTCAATTTGTCTCTTTAATGCAATGGAAATATTTGTGTAACCTAAATACTTAAAACTTGTTCTTTAATGGTGTTAATACAATTTTTATACTTTTAAACATGCAGTATTTTTCATTTAAGACACACTTAATTAACATTTTTTACTTTCAACTTCCCAAAATTAGTTTTGAGAAAATGAACCGTATCAAAAACCACTTTAATACTTTACCTATTCACATAATGAACATACCGGTAATAAATGTATTGCCACGTCTTCAAATTATTACAGAAACAAAATCATAACAGCAGTAATCAAACCAAGTAACAGAGCTTAATTCGTAAACCGGTCGATGCTGGAACGTAAATAGCGGGCGGAAGGGAGGTCTGTGGTCCTCCCCCAGATAATTTTGAATAAAGTAGATGTGATTTCCTGCAGTTTGGTGTAGTTTAACAGGTTGCTAAACATCTACTGTACATGCTTGTAAAAGAAAAAATATATATATATACATATTATATATATATGCGGACCCCCAAACCGGCTCGCAGACCCTCGAGTGTCCGGGGACCCTAGTTTGAGAACCACTTTAAACAACCCGAATGTTTTAAACTGTTCTTTATTAATCTAAACTTTTTTCTTCAAAATAACAGTTTTTTTAAATGCCCTAGGCAGAAAATCATGTTAAATGTTGCCATCAAATATTAGCTATTTATTAATCTAAACTTTTTTCTTCAAAATAACAGTTTTTTTAAATGCCCTAGGCAGAAAATCATGTTAAATGTTGCCATCAAATATTAGCTATTAGTGGACAATTTTCACTGTTTGTGTAGCTTTTAAATATAAAACGTACAGCTCTATAAAATACAAACCTCATAAAAACAGAAACACTGTAACCAACCAGTCTATAAATATATGTAGATTTAATTGTTGAACTTTACAATAATACAAACTTGAGCCTTTTGAGCATAAAGTTCAAACACAGAAGTCATCTGATTCAAATCACTGAAATACTGAGGAAAAAACGTGTATTTTGTTTTACACAAAATGTCACTGTTAACACTGCTTTTGGCACTTGAGTGTCAGGAGAGTGGGCGGTAGCATCAGTAAACTATTTTCCAGTGTGTGGGCTGCTCGCACTGTTTCTCAGAGTCTCCACAGAAACGGTTGTATGTGGTTTTGGGGTCAAAACCCAGAATTTCTCTCTCCTCATGGATCCGGAAGGAGAAGGTGGACACTGATGTTCCAATGAAGACTCTGCAAAATAAAATAAAAATAGAGGTGAAACCAAAGGGATATTTGATGAAGACGAGAATGTGCCAGTCCTGAGTCACCTGGACTCGTTTTACAAGTTGAGGAATTGTTTTACACTTGAATAAAAGAAAGGGTGTGGCTAAAATATCTAAGCTATTTAATGTTACACAAGAGTGTGTGCCAACTGGTTTTCCATGAATAATCTAAAACATAATAGAACAATAGAGACATTACAAACGTCAGCTGACACAGTTAATCAAATATGATAAACACATTTTATTTTGACAAATAAAAACCCTCAAAAAGTGCACATGCTAATCTTGCTGCAAGTCTAGAAGTACAACTAACAACAACAACAATAAAATATATATATATACCCGGTACAACCAATAAGAGAGGCCAAGAGATACAGCATAGTAAACTTTTAATACAAGGCTAATTTGTTTCTGTTAACATTCTAAATGTTTAATTGAGTAGCGTTAACCTTTAGCATAAGTTAGGAAATCAAAATGGTTCAATAGTTTTATTTCTGACTGTGTGAAAAATACCTTGTGGAGAAAAGAAAAACTCAGATTGTGAATATTTCTACACAGTAGCATGACTCAATGTTGTACAATAAAAATAAAATAAAAGGGATATTTAGAGTTTTTCATTGGTTTCCAAAGAAAGAAACACATTAACTTTAAAATAGTCATAATTAGCTCATATCCCGTTAAGTTTTTGAGGTTTAAACTTTCTGGCATCTTTTTATAATTAAGATTAACTCATTGCATTTAGACAGATTATGGATTTTTATACAAAGAAAAAACACACTTTTAAAGATAAAAAATTACATAATTTGACTTACTTGCTGGTGCTAAATTATAAATTTTGAAATAATAATAGAAATTGAGCTAAACTGCACCCTTGTAAAAAATAAAAAAATAAAAAAAAGAGCATTTAAAACTAGGTCAAATGTTATGTGATATTGGATCAATGCTGAACATCATACATGCATAAAGTTTTAAATCGTATAGATATTATAACCAAGAGGTTACCTGCTGTATGTTGGCTGATATTTTTAATTATTAATTATTAATTTTCCTCTACTTTTTTGAAAGTCTTTAAATGTGACAGAACAGACAGAATTTCTGAAACAGCACATTACTTTCTTTAATCACAACTTTTTTTAAGTACACAGAATATTGCTTTAATAATACTGTAGTTTAAATCTAAATATGATCCATACGTCTATTATTCAAACGCTCCACCATCATTCCAGTCCCCAAGAAAACCTCCATCACAGGACTAAATGACTACAGGCCCATCGCCCTAACATCTGTGGTCATGAAGTCCTTTGAACGGCTGGTCCTGACCCACCTGAAGGACATCACTGGACATCTGCTAGACCCCCTGCAGTTTGCCTACCGGGCAAATAGGTCAGTGGATGATGCAGTCAACATGGGACTGCATTTCATCCTGCAGCATCTAGACCACCCGGGGACTTATGCAAGAATCCTGTTTCTTGATTTTAGTTCAGCATTTAACACCATTGTCCCAGACATTCTCTCCACAAAACTCTCCCAGCTCACTGTTTCTCCTGCCATGTGTCAGTGGATCACCAGCTTCCTAACAGGCAGGACGCAGCAGGTGCAGTTGGGGAAAATCATGTCCTCCTCACAGTCCATCAGCATTGGTGCCCCTCAGGGTTGTGTGCTCTCTCCACTGCTCTTCTCTCTATACACCAATGACTGCACCTCTAATGACCCGTCTGTTAAACTCCTGAAGTTCGCAGATGACACTACAGTCATTGGACTTATCAGTGATGACAACGAGTCTGCGTACCGACAGGAGGTGGAACGACTGATGTCCTGGTGCAGCCTGAACAAACTGGAGCTGAACACACTGAAGACAGTAGAGATGAGAGTGGACTTCAGGAGACACCCCCCAGAACTGCTGCCCCTCAAAATCTTCAACAGCCCCGTGTCTACGGTAGAGTCCTTCAGGTTCCTGGGAACCACCATCTCACATGACCTGAAGTGGGAGCCCAACATCACCTCCATCCTCAAAAAGGCCCAGCAGAGACTGTACTTCCTACGCCAGTTGAGGAAGCTGGACCTGCCTCAGGAGCTGCTGATCCAGTTCTACACTGCAGTCATTGAGTCCATCCTGTGTACATCCATCACAGTCTGGTTTGGAGCAGCCACAAGGCAGGACAGGAACAGGCTGCAGCGAACAGTGAGGACAGCTGAGAAAGTCATTGGGGCTTCACTGCCCTCCATTCAGGACTTGTACCACGCAAGAACCAGGAAACGGGCTGGAAAAATCACCACAGACTCCACACACCCGGGTCACAACATGTTCCAACTTCTCCCGTCTGGCAGACGCTACAGATCTGTGTCCACTAAGACTGCCAGACACAAAAACAGTTTCTTCCCCCAGGCCATCACCATCATCAACAGCTGATCATCAGACATCCATCAGCGTGACCCCCAACCCATTCACATCCCCCATGTGATGTGAATCCTTCTGTATTTTGTGTATTATTTGTACGTTTTTTTTTATGTAAAGTATCTGTATACATTAATTTTTAGCATTTTTAGAGAGACACTTTCTAGAGAGACACGAACAGCCGGAAACAAATTCCTTGTGTGTGTCAACATACTTGGCCAATAAACCTGATTCTGATTCTGATTCTGATTATTACAAAACGGATTCCAAAAAAGTTGGGACACTAAACAAATTGTGAATAAAAACTGAATGCAATGATGTGGAGGTGCCAACATCTAATATTTTATTCAGAATAGAACACAAATCACAGATCAAAAGTTTAAACTGAGAGAATGTATCATTTTAAGGGAAAAATATGTTGTTTCAAAATTTCATGGCGTCAACAAATCCCAAAAAAGTTGGGACAAGTCCATTTTTACCACTGTGTGGCATCCCCCCTTCTTCTTACAACACTCAACAGACGTCTGGGGACAGAGGAGACCAGTTTCTCAAGTTTAGAAATAGGAATGCTCTCCCATTCATGTCTAATACAGGCCTCTAACTGTTCAATCGTCTTGGGCCTTCTTTGTTGCACCTTCCTCTTTATGATGCACCAAATGTTCTCTATAGGTGAAAGATCTGGACTGCAGGCTGGACATTTCAGTACCGGATCCTTCTCCTACGTAGCCATGATGTTGTGATTGCTGCAGAATGTGGTCTGGCATTATCTTGTTGAAAAATGCAGGGTCTTCCCTGAAAGAGATGACGTCTAGATGGAGCATATGTTGTTCTAGAACCTGAACATAGTTCTCTGCATTAATGGTGCCTTTCCAGACATGCAAGCTGCCCATGCCACAAGCGCTCATGCAACCCCATACCATCAGTGATGCAGGCTTCTGAACGGAGCGTTGATAACAACTTGGGCTATCCTTGTCCTCTCTGGTCCGGATGACATGGCGTCCCAGTGTTCCATAAAGAACTTCAAATCGTGACTCATCTGACCACAGAACAGTCTTCCATTTTGCCACACTCCATTTTAAATGACCCCTGGCCCAGTGCAAACGTCTGAGCTTGCTTAGAAATGGCTTCCTCTTTGCACTGTAGAGTTTCAGCTGGCAACGGCGGATGGCACGGTGGATTGTGTTCACTGACATGCTTTCTGGAAGTATTCCTGAGCCCATTCTGTTATTTCCTTGACAGTGGCATTCCTGTTTGAGGTGCAGTGACGTTTAAGGGCCCGGAGATCACGAGCATCCAGTAGAGTTTTACGGCCTTGACCCTTACGCACAGTGATTGTTCCAGATTCTCTGAATCTTTTGATGATGTTATGCACGGTTGATGATGATAACTTAAAAGTATTTGCTATTTTACGCTGGGTAACACCATTCTGGTATTGCTGCACTATCTTTCTGTGCAACAATGGTGGAATTGGTGATCCTCTTACCATCTTGGCTTCTGAGAGACACTGACACTCTGAGAAGCTCTTTTTATACCCAATCATGTTGTCAATTGACCTAATTAGTGTTAATTGGTCTTCCAGCTGTTCGTTATATGCTCAATTTCCTTTTTCCAGCCACTTATTGCTACTTGTCCCAACTTTTTTGGGATTTGTTGACACTGTGAAATTTTGAATCAACATATTTTTCCTTTAAAATGTTACATTTACTCAGATTAAACTTTTGATCTGTCATCTATGTTCTATTACGAATAAAATATGGACATTTGCCATCTCCACATCATTGCATATCGGTTTTTATTCACAATTTGTTCAGTGTCCCAACTTTTTTGGAATCCGGTTTGTACATACTGTGCTTTTAGCTCATTTTTCAGTCATTTTCTCCTAGACATCTGAGCAAACTAGTTTATAATGCGCTATGATGATGGTGCCCCCTGCTGGTCATTATACGCACTGCATATTTAAGATAGAGTCAGAGAGGTTTCTTTGACATACCACCACACGTGGTACATGAGGGGGGGACGAAACTATACAGTATACAGTACAGTACACATACACAGGGTCCCAGTTACATCCAACAAAAACACACATTGTAATAAATAAAAACATTAGTAAAATCCGAGTCATGAACTAAGAATACACTACATTCACTAAACTAAAAATACACAAGACTAAGAATACGCGAAGCACTAATAGTACAAAAACAATGCGCCAAAACAACAGCTTCATTTATTTCTCATGAAAAGCTAAAGCACATTGAAGACAAAATACCTTGCATGAGCACAGATCCACTGGTCAATAATGGCCACTCCTCCATCTTTCAGCAGCTCCAAGTCCTCTTTGGATGGCTCAAACCGAACCATGTCAGGCAACAACCTTTTCAGCTCCTTTAGTTCTACAAGATTACAGAAATTTCACACGGTGACAATTGTTTATTTCCTTGTTTTCTAGTTGGTACATTCCCCTGTATCTTCATTTGTGTTGGTAGTGTTGTCTGAATTGCTTTTGAGTTTTAATAAAAATATAAGTCATTAGAAAAAGTCAGAATGCCCTTAGCTCATATGAATAAACAAAAAAGTAGTTGTTCCTAGGATTGTCGTGCATTACCGTCTCCATCTGCATCCGTTGCAATAAACACAGAGTCGAGTTTGTGCTTTTTCATCAAGCTTCGGACTTTCTTAGCTGCCTCCTTAAGGCTGGGTACATCGTCTCTGTGACCCCAGATGAAGTCCTTTCGGCGCAAATGCACCCCTACATATGGACCACCTCTGGCTGAACCAGGTTTGACCTGATAAGGAAATAAAAAAATAGGAGCCAAATGATTAATTACAACTAATGACTTAAGTAAATCCTTGATATCCTTTATGTAGGGTTGGTACTACCTCACAATAGTTAATGAGTTACTAAGAGCAGCTTGTAGATGGTGTGGCCCAATTTTGCAGAAAGATGTAGGAGTATTGGCATCAGCCCTAAAGTGTCCTGATATCTTGGGGTCAGCTATGTTCTATTTAAAATAGTTTGACCACTTATACCACCAGACACCCAGTTGTTTTGGGTAACTGGGTTAATCTTCTTGGGCTTTCTTCAAAGTCACCAGCCTACTTTGAGAAAAGCAATAATATTATGCCTAGTACTGCCTGGCTTGGCTTTTTTTTTATTTTATTTTAGATGTTTTACAAGTTACTCTGACTCCATCCCTGTGTTCTTGTAGGCAAGCAAACATAGAATAACGTTGGGTTTCTATCACACTGAAGAGAGCCAAATAACAGCTACAGTTGACAGCTGGAAAGAGCACAATAGCAATCTTACACATTCTGCATGCGTTCGTACAATCAGAAAAATCCCTTGTTCTTGGGTGAGTCAACTTCTAGGCTGGCTAAAATAGGTTTTGTCCATTTCTGATAGCACTGGTTATTTGCATACTAGAAGTTTCTGCCTGCTTGAGCAAACAGTGAAAACGTGTACTAAATCATTCAACAAATCATAAAAAACACCAATAATGAACATGTTATGTACACCACTATTCATTTGAAAGGTACAACAACTTGTTACCTTGTATAAAGATGGTCAGAAAGTAAATATTTAAAACAGATCTCCCCTTCCAAAAAAAAAAAAAAGAAAATATCAAAACTAAGTCATAGTATTAATAACAATAGTATTAGGAATAGGAACAAGAATAGGATTTCCTGCAGGATCAATAAAGTTCTATCTTATCTTATCTCTTATCTTAGGATACACAATGACTCACTTTCATGCGGGTCCAGTCCTCATTATATATTGTAAGATCTCTGTCGTCTGTAGAGTTCAGGTATTTTGCTCTGAAATCATCACCTATGAGTCGCAGGTGATTGGCAAACACCATGCTGCGTCGAGTCTAATGGAAACAGAAAAAATATGAGAAATGTCTGTGAAATGTAAGCAGGCAGCAAAGTGTCACTTCCTTTTACTTGAAAAATAGCTTGTAAAAACTAATCTAATCATACAAACCAGATTCCAAAAAAGTTGGGACACTAAACAAATTGTGAATAAAAACTGAATGCAATGATGTGGAGATGGCAAATGTCAATATTTTATTCGTAATAGAACATAGATGACATATCAAAAGTTCAATCTAAGTAAATGTAACATTTTAAAGGAAAGATATGTTGATTCAAATCTTCAGTGTAAACAAATCCCAAAAAAGTTGGGACAAGAAGCAATAAGTGGCTGGAAAAAGGAAATTGAGCATATAACAAACAGCTGGAAGACCAATTAACACTAATTAGGTCTCCGGGCCCTTAAACGTCACTGCACCTCAAACAGGAATGCCACTGTCAAGGAAATAACAGAATGGGCTCAGGAATACTTCCAGAAAGCATTGTCAGTGAACACAATCCACCGTACCATCTGCCCTTGACAGCTGAAACTCTACAGTGCAAAGAGGAAGCCATTTCTAAACAAGCTCCACAAGCTCAGACGTTTGCACTGGGCCAGGGGTCATTTAAAATGGAGTGTGGCAAAATGGAAGACTGTTCTGTGGTCAGATGAGTCACGATTTGAAGTTCTTTATGGAACACTGGGACGCCATGTCATCTGGACCAGAGAGGACAAGGATAGCCCAAGTTGTTATCAACGCTCCGTTCAGAAGCCTGCATCACTGATGGTATGGGGTTGCATGAGCGCTTGTGGCATGGGCAGCTTGCATGTCTGGAAAGGCACCATTAATGCAGAGAACTATGTTCAGGTTCTAGAATACAATGTCATCAACGTGACACATGATACAGCTGTGGTGGGCTGCATCACGAACAATGATGAGTCCAGCTACAGGCAGGAGGTGGAACACCTGGAGAGCTGGTGCAAAGACAATAACCTTCACATGAATGTGAAGAAGACAAAGGAGATGATTGTGGACTTCAGAAGGAACAAACACACCCACACCCCACTGAACATAAGTGGATCTGCAGTGGAAGTGGTCTCCAGCTACAAGTACTTGGGTGTACACTTGAATGATAACCTCAGCTGGAGCAACAACACCACCAGCCTGATCAAGAAAGGTCATCAGAGACTCTACTTCCTCAGACGGCTGAGACGAGCTGGTCTGAGTAGCCCAGTTCTCACCTCCTTCTACAGGTGTGCAGTGGAGAGCATCCTGTGCTCCAGCATCAACGTGTGGCATGGAGGCTGCACAGCTGCAGAAAGAAAAGCTCTACAGAGAGTGGTGAAGGCTGCACAGAAGTCTGTTGGAGTCAGTCTCCCCACCATCACAGACATTTACACCTCCAGATGCAGGAAAAGAGCCACCTGCATCATGAAAGACCTCACTCACCCAGCACACTCACTCTTTGCCCCACTCCCCTCAGGACGGAGGTTGAGGAGCATCAAGTGTAGAGTCAAGGATTCCACTAGTGTTGCATCTCTGGGCAAACAATTAAACTTTAATCCGAGGTTGTGCAATCCCTCGCCTGTTCCCTTCACTTCCTGCTGGAAGTCATCACCGTGGACCGACAGAAACAAACAAAAAGGAAACGTGCATCTACTCCTGTGCGCTCTCCGCCGTGAATCCGGAGATCCTGGAAGCGTGTGACGTCACCCAGTTCATTATTCAATATATGGGAGCAGTAAATATATGGAACCTTTGACCTGTTGATTGTGGAAGACAAGAAAAGACTTGAGAACTTATTTTTGATGGGGGGATTTGTGTTTATTTTGTTTATGGACATTTAAATATTTTAAACCTGAAAGAAAAAAAAAGAGAAATGATGTGGATGATGTTTTGTTTGTTTTTTGTGTAAAAGAAAAAGGATGATGTTTTGTTTGTTTTTTGTGTGAAAAAAAGAAGAGAAAAAAATAAATGTGTATATATATTTTGTCATTCAAGGTGTTAAATTTCTATATTTACTGCTCCCATATATTTACTGCTCCCATATATTTACTGCTCCCATATATTTACTGCTCCACAGCAAGAGAGGTCTCAGATAAAGCAGAATCAGAAATCCATAGGTTGTTTTTGTTTTTGTCATGAATAATGAATAAGACTGAGGAACAGCTTCTACCCTGAGGCTGTTGGACTCATGAATAAATAAATAATAAGAGTAAACACTGCAAAATATCACATCATACCATACCATACCAGCTTTATTTATAGAGCACTTTAAACACCTACTGATGCTGATCTGTTTTCTTGTTGCTGTGTTCATATGTGACCATCTGCTCATAAAGACTCATGTTCGTGCAGCTGTCTGTTTGTAATGATTTTGTTTTTCTACTACATTAGGGCTTAGTGTATTTCTAGTTGATGTTTTTCTTAGTTAATCCTAGATGTTATTACTGTTTTTCTCTTACATTTTGTTGTTGAATGTAACTGGGACCCTGTGTACATAATCTCATTTCATCACATGTACCACATGCGGTGCAAATGACAATAAAGATTCTCTGACTCTGACTCTGACTCTGACTCTATGCTCCCATCTAGATGTCATCTCTTTCAGGGAAGACCCTGCATTTTTCGGTTTGCAGCCGAGTGCGATGCGGCCGGGATGAGGATCAGTTCCTCCAAATCCGAGGCCATGGTCTTGAGCCGGAAAAGGGTAGCATGCCCTCTCCGGGTCGGGGAGGAGGTCCTGCCCCAAGTGGAGGAGTTTAAGTATCTCGGGGTCTTGTTCACGAATGAGGGAAAACTGGAGCGTGAGATCGATAGGCGGATAGGTGCAGCGTCCGCAGTGAAGCGGGCGCTGTACCGGTCTGTCGTGGTGAAGAGAGAGCTGAGTCAAAAGGCAAAGCTCTCAATTTACCGATCGATCTACGTTCCCACCCTCATCTATGGTCATGAGCTTTGGGTTGTGACCGAAAGAACAAGATCTCGGATACAAGCGGCTGAAATGAGTTTTCTCCGCAGGGTGTCTGGACTCTCCCTTAGAGATAGGGTGAGAAGCTCAGTCATCCGGGAGGGACTCGGAGTAGAGCCGCTGCTTCTCCACATCGAGAGGAGCCAGTTGAGGTGGCTCGGGCATCTGGTTAGGATGCCTCCTGGACGCCTCCCTGGTGAGGTGTTCCGGGCATGTCCCACCGGGAGGAGACCCAGAGGAAGACCCAGGACACGCTGGAGGGACTATGTTTCTCGGCTGGCCTGGGAACGCCTTGGGATTCCCCCAGAGGAGCTGCTCCAAGTGGCTGGGGAGAGGGAAGTCTGGGCCTCCCTACTTAGGCTGCTACCCCCGCGACCCGACCCCGGATAAGTGGAAGAAAATGGATGGATGGATGGATGGATAATGCCAGACCACATTCTGCAGCAATCACAACATCATGGCTACGTAGGAGAAGGATCCGGGTACTGAAATGTCCAGCCTGCAGTCCAGATCTTTCACCTATAGAGAACATTTGCCACATCATAAAGAGGAAGGTGCGACAAAGAAGGCCCGACAATTGAACAGTGCTGGTTTATACTTCTTGTCGCACGTCTTTTACCCCCAGTTGAGTGAAAAAAAGTTGTGCATCTTCCGTCTGCACTCCCGCTGCGATCCCCCGGTGACAGCTGTCTTGTACATTGCACCCAGTCAGAACTCCGATACACGGAGGTTGCGGATCGGAGCGTGTGATTTGTTCAAAGTTTGTGGGCATTTTTTGTTTGGATGTCGCTACTTTCAGAAGCCGTTTTTTGCTTTGACATGGATAGTTTTGAAGAGAAACTCGACTGTGCGCGCGCGCGCACATGCAAACCGTGCGTCTCTGCGAGGGTGGAGAGAGCTTGGAGACCACACACTTTGCGCATTGCCCCCAACACACACACACACCAATACATATATATTTATATATATATATTTACGAACACGCGCGCGCACACAGGAGCTAAAGCATGCGCGTGTAAAGTTGACAAAATGAAGAGGATCACGCATGCGCGCAGCTTTTAAAACAAAGAAAACTCTGCTGTTGTGTAAAAATGTGCGTTTAAAGCGAGCAGAGACCCTGGGAGAGAAACTCGCCGACGTATGCAGTGGGAGGGAAGAGGGAGGGATTTACTATAATGTATCCCCCATGTCTTTCCAAGTATAAACACTCAATGCGGTCGGTGACACACACGCAATTACGTCATCGCTGGGTTCACTCATGCCTATTTCTAAACTTGAGAAACTGGTCTCCTCTGTCCCCACACGTCTGTTGAGTGTTGTAAGAAGAAGGGGGGATGCCACACAGTGGTAAAAATGGACTTGTCCCAACTTTTTGGGGATTTGTTGATGCCATGAAATTTTGAAACAACATATTTTTCCCTTAAAATGATACATTCTCTCAGTTTAAACTTTTGATCTGTGATTTGTGTTCTATTCTGAATAAATATTAGATGTTGGCACCTCCACATCATTGCACTCAGTTTTTATTCACTATTTGTTTAGTGTCCCAACTTTTTTGGAATCCGGTTTGTAGTTGGAAAGTTGTATTCAAAGGGCAAATGGTCATGCAAAAAAAATATCCTCTGTATCAGATAACTCAAAGCTAAACAAACAAAAAATAAATAAATAAAACACTGACCTGTGCTGGCGGGCAAAATAAGTCAAAATGAGGATTTTTTAAATATTGAGGTACTGTATTATTATTTTCAAATTCTCCATCTTTAAAACAATAGACAGTTTGTTAAAATTTAGAAATGCATCATCAGCCCTGGCAAAAGCTAGCTTTGTCCCTGATGGTGGATAGTGGAAAAATAAAAATTTAGATTTCAAACAGAGAACGATGTCATCAGGTAGTCAACACTGCATAAAAAAAAAAAAGAATGCCCAAGCTTCACAATGATGCCAGATGTTATATAAAGGGATTTCCCCACGCAATAGCAGCAGGCAAAGAAAAATGGTGATTAGGAATTATTAGCAGTTTCTATGCCATTTTCGTTAGTGGGATCACTACACAGTGTCTATGGACTCATTTTGTCATGGCAGCCTGTGCTCATTCAAACTTTTTGCCTGCATGAGTCACAAATGTGATTCCATTGACAATTTTTCTGAAACAGGCGATATTACTTGACTTACATCCCAGTAATCCTTCCCTGCATAGTGATCGTGAAGAAGTGTCTCTGCCCGATCAAGCATAACTGATCTAAAAGAAAAAGCACACATACTCTTTTTTTTAGTTTAATCATAAAATACATTTGTTGAGCATCATCTCAAGAAAAGAAACAAAAAAGCAGGTCAAAAGTGTGAATAATTAATTTTACAAATAAAAACAACTGCTTTGTCTCAAAATATGACTCTCATGAAGCTAAAGACGTGCAAACAAGATTTGGTTTACCGGTACTTTCATTGCATTTATTGCTGAACTTAGCTGTAGCACATCCTTTCTTACTAAATGAACATGTCAGGTGTCAAGGTAATGTGTATTATTTGCACTCACCATGCACCATATCTTTCTGTCCAGTGTTAAAGTGTATATAACACAAAGTGTTCCATGTAACAATCAGTCTTGGTCAGTGAGGAACAGAAACAACTAGTTTTCATATCTACAAGGTTTGATTGATATGATACAGTTGATATGGTGACATGTCTTGAAGCAGAGTCCTTGACTCAGATCCACTCCTTCCTGTCTGCAGCAGACCTTTCTATGACGGCTCGGACATGGAGGGGAGGTGCTGAGGGCTGAAATGGAGGTTATTCTATAAAACTAACTTGTCCAGTTCAGGAAGTTAGAGCAGGTCAGTGTTTTCAGACGGATGAGGGCATTGACAAGTGTGATCTTGTAAGTGCATTCATGTTCTACGAATGCTGGACTGCTCTCCAAAGCTTTGTAATAACTCTGATGAACTACACCTTGGTCTATTTGGAAATCTCCTTTTTTCCACAACACAGGTTAAAGAACGCTTCTCAGACACAAGATTATATACAACATTAGCAGGTACAGTCAAATCCATGTCTCAATAAAGTTTTATATTTATTAATTAGCCTTTATTTAATCGGGCAAATTCCACTGAGATCACAAATCTTTTGCAAGGGAGGCCTGGGCTTGAAAGCAGCCTAACATGCATGTTTTAAAGACTTAAAAACAAGCATATTAAAGAACTTTAAAAATGTGACCCATGTCTAAATGTTGGTTTTTGCCTCACTTATTAAAGTCATTACTGGTACGGTAAATAAAATTCTAAAAAAAAAATTTTTTTTTAAAAGCTTCCTGTGTGTAAATGTTAGTCTATCAACTCACGTTGCAGAGAAGTTTTTCTGAAGAACGGGCGCCATGATTGAGGCATGGCCTTGAGCCGATATGCATGTTACATTTCGAGCTCTTGTTTCCTCATAGCCCCAAAACCATCCTCTGTGGAAACATACAAAATAAGGCAAATAAGATGAAAAGAGAAAAGAATTGTACAGGTATGAAAACACACCAAGATAGTAATAATAATGTTGGAAATGGAGACTGCGAATATCTAAAGCATAATTGTCTATTTTATCAAACTCAACATATTTAATTACTTTTTTCTAAATATGGTATTTTCATTTTCAGTATGCTCTCATTATGTCACACTCTCTTATTAGTTTTTGACACAAAAAAAAGAATCTTCATTAAATTAATATTAAATTGATATCATTATGCCAATGCATTGTGTTATTGTACCTGTAGTAGCCCTGCTTATCTTTGGAGTACATCACCTTCTCAATGCATGGCCTCTCATCAACTTTTTCCTCCCATTTCCCATCAGTCCATCCCTCAGCATAGTTCTGCAGTACCAGAACTTGATCAATAAATGGCCCTCCATTTTCTACATCCAAAAGAGAAAACAAAAAGGGTCTAAATGAGTACTGATTTTTAAACATAATTAACTGAAATGCAGTAATTATTGTCCGTTTTAACAGTATCTGAAATGGTGTCTGAATAAACAACACAATCACATGTACTGATTATGCCTCAACAGAACTTTAGATAAATGTAATCACCTGCAATAAATTCCTCATACTCAATAACAGGCACATTGGCCTGCAAGCTGGTGAGGCTGAAGAATTCTCCCCACGGGATCTGGGTCTGGTGGAGGTCTGGACTTTGCCAGTGATAGAGGCGACCCCATGGGGGAAGAACTAATACCCAGTCGTCTCCCTCTTTCCTTAAAGTTTTGATCATGGAAGCCATGCGAATATAAACATCTCTCCGCAGATTAAATCCCTCCGGAGGGTTTACATCATATAAAAGGTACCTGTGATGAAATAGAAAGACAAAACAAAAATATTTAACACCAAACTTGTAAACATTAATTTGGTTAACCTGGTCTGTCACTATATACTGTATATAAAAAAAAATTAATATATCTTCCTTTAGGGAAAAGAAGCCCTGGGTTCTTCATGCAATCTATTTTATTTTATTAACAATGACGAGATGAATGAATGGGAAAATGGATGCAAGAGAAAGTACCGAACATCTTAACAGCATGATGGTGATTTGGTGACCCCTGGCTGTATGGGTTTAATAGATTTATTATTTATAGATTTATTTATATTAACACGTAAAACCCATAAGTTGTCTCTCTCTTTGAGATTGAGCTTCAAATACGCGTTCAAGCCTGGAAAAAAAAACTAATAAAAACACATTTGTGACAGGCAACAATCATAACTTGAAGCTAAAGTTGCCATAAAAAGAAACATAACCGCTACAAATAATAAAAAGGTAATTTTCTGATCAAATTACCTTTAGCAATTAGCACCCCTGCTAGCTATGCTAACACACAACAGGAAACTCACCGGAGCTCTTTAGCCGCAGCGACGGAAACAGAAGCCGTTTGACTAGCAGTGAAAACACTGTCACATTTTGTTGTTTCTACAGCTGCAAAAGTCACGAAAAGAAACAAAAAGAAAGCGCTAAACGAACAAGCTGACGCCAGATATTTTACTAGTACATGTAAAACGTTGCACGCCATATTTTCCTTTAGCTTACGCACTTCCGGTAAAAAGTGAAGCGTCTGTGTCGTTGCTGAGCAACCGCCAATAACAAGCAGGCAGCAGAAGCTAAGTAACCGTTTTCTTTCGTTCCATTTAAAAGGTTTTTTTTTGTTTTTAGTTGTAAGAGTTCGAGCCAGCTTTAGCATACATCAGTAGTCTTTATAGGTTTATATTAAATTCAGATATTTACTTTTTGGCGTCCATTGTCATCTAAAAATGTGCTTAAAGCTTCAGCTTGTGACAGTTGTTTCATTCTGTTCTGTCTTCATCCAACTATACAGAATGGACGGTTAAAGCAGTATTGTTGCTCACTATAAACTTTATTGTAGCAGTATGGAACTACAGTACATGACAAGTGCATCTCCTCTAGGTTTTCCTCAGCCTGTGTCACACCCAAATATATCCCCCTGGGGTTACAACAGTGGAGGCAAAGAATAAAGGGGCCATGCTGTATGAAAACAGAGTTTTCACTAACGTTTTGAAATCAGAAAAACAAACTAGATGCTTTTTTAAAATACCATTTATTTTTCACTTATTATTCTCAATTTGTATGCATCCTTTATGACTGTCTATTGTTGTCTTTGATCACTCTATCAGGTATAGATCAGGTATCTCTTGTAAATCAGTACCAGAAGCTCAATGGGATTATTAACCTGTATGCATAAATGCTGAAAGAATGAAAAAACAGGCAATTTTGGCAGGAGGAAGATTTATTGAGCAAAGCAATCCAGAATTACGTTATGCAACTTTATTGATTTGGTATGAAAACTCAACAGACACTTTGTCAAAAAAAAAAAAAAAAAAGATGGCACTGAAGAAAAGAACATTACACCATAAACTGAAAATAACTTTAAAAAGCAAATACAAACCTATCTTACATGTTTATTATAAACCAGCATCAAA
>JBBPBX010006164.1:0-44071 GCA_038048925.1 Garcialebias charrua
ACCATTCAGG
This sequence comes from Garcialebias charrua, assembly GCA_038048925.1. Taxonomy (NCBI): domain Eukaryota; kingdom Metazoa; phylum Chordata; class Actinopteri; order Cyprinodontiformes; family Rivulidae; genus Garcialebias; species Garcialebias charrua. Next base: position 11 of record JBBPBX010006164.1, read on the forward strand.
CGAAGGAGGCCGTGGCCTGGGGCCGCCAATCAGCAGGGGCCGCCAATGAGCAGGGGCCGCCAATAAGCAGGGACCCCAGCCATCACCTACATCCCTAACATTGCTCCTGCTTGTTAATGTACGTTTAACATAAAAATAATTATAGTTACGATGAAAACTATCTTTAAAAACGCAACAGAAAAAACGGTTGAGTTCAGTTCCCCCCTACTAAAATGGACTATTCCGTCATGCGTCATGACGTCACCCACTAATCCAGGAAGTGCTGTATGCTCGCTGCTGTTTACTGAGAAGGAAGCGGGAGACAGGAGACAGAAAGCGGAGCTGAAAAACGTAAAAAGCGTCAAAAAACAATAACGTATGTTTCTTCACTACCGAAAGTGACAACCTTTTTAATGGGTCGAATTCTAAAACTTCATCAACTGTTAATGACGGTCACGAGCGGCAGCGGCCCATTTAAAAGTGTGGCGGAACCGCCGCAGGACATCAGGATCCAGCCAGGAGGAAGTGGCGCTGAGGCAGTGACTCAAGAAGATGAAGATAAAGTATTTACAGCAAGATGAGGTACGAGTTTTAGAAATTATTTTGTAGGTTGGGTAAAAGAAATCCTAACAGTAATCAGCTGAGACAACCACTATTTTCACGTTTTCTTTCTGTATCAAAATATTAAAAGATATTCGACCTAAATCTTCTGACTTAAATAGGAGAGAGGGGATTATATATTTTACCTACTTTAGTTCTCTGCCCTGCTTGCTTAGTATACAGTATTATTAAATTATTCGGACTTTACATTGAATAGAATAGATCTAAAATATTCCACAGTTATCTATAAAAAAAAATTCTCAACCATTTTACAAAATATTTGACTGTTAAAACTTCATCAGACTATCATTGTTTTGTTATTTGGTCCATAGTCCCTCCATTAAATACATTATAAAGCACAACTTATAGCTTTCAGAGTAATGCAAAAATGTGTTTTTTAATAATGACTGGTTTGCTTTGGACAGAAATGCCACTGTTAGTTTAAAACAACAGAATCAAAAGGCTAGGATTGCTAAATTAAAATGTTATCTAAAATGTAAAAATTGATATAAATGAAAAGTGACATTCCCTGATGCATGCTCAATAATCCAGGTGGAAAAATCTGTGACATTATTTGAGTCATTTAGTTTACAGTACGTCTTACAGTCTGTGTAAGTTTTAAGGTTTAAAAAGAAGTCAAAACTTTCAGTCTTAATTATGGAAACTTGGATAAATGAGAGCCTTCACATGTGTTAAATGTAATAATGTCTTATTTTTTCTTTTATTTCCTCCAACACTAACATTTGTTGTTTTTTTCAGATGCAGTCTTTAAACATGCATCATTAAAGACCAGAAACAAGACAGAAGACAACTTTCATAGAAGTCCAGCTGAATAATCAAGGTAATTCATGATCACTTAATGCTGTAAAAAGTGTCTCATGCCTGGACATCTTGCTGTTCATATCGAGCCAGTGTGTGAATTCATCTCAAAGTACCACATCTCAACTACACACACTCACTTTTTCACATTGATCTAACAACTGTTCCCTGTTACAGAATATGTAATATAACGTTAAAAGAATTAAAGTTGTGAAAATCTTATAATTTAGGAAAATATATTTCTACTGTATTGCTCACATCTACCCTCTCTATTTGTTTGTGTTTATTTAGTGTTGTTGAATTTTGGTGTAAGACTTGATTTAGAGCCTTTTATTGCAATAATAAAACATCCATCCATTTTCTTCCTCTTATCCGGGGTCGGGTCGCGGGGGGTAGCAGCCTAAGTAGGGAGGCCCAGACTTCCCTCTCCCCAGCCACTTGGAGCAGCTCCTCTGGGGGAATCCCAAGGCGTTCCCAGGCCAGCCGAGAAACATAGTCCCTCCAGGAGGCATCCTAACCAGATGCCCGAGCCACCTCAACTGGCTCCTCTCGATGTGGAGAAGCAGCGGCTCTACTCCGAGTCCCTCCCGGATGACTGAGCTTCTCACCCTATCTCTAAGGGAGAGTCCAGCCACCCTGCGGAAAAAACTCATTTCAGCCGCTTGTATCCGAGATCTCGTTCTTTCGGTCACAACCCAAAGCTCATGACCATAGATGAGGGTGGGAACGTAGATCGATCGGTAAATTGAGAGCTTTGCCTTTTGACTCAGCTCCCTCTTCACCACGACAGACCGGTACAGGGCCCCTTTACAAAGGTTTGCCTGGGGCCCCCAAATGTCTAAGTCCGCCACTGGCAAGCCGCTTAAGTACCCAGAGGGCGGGGCCTCTGGCGCGGCGATGACGCCCCTAGCCGTAAAGGTGTGAGTATATTCCTTCAGGTAATTATGCGGGGGCGCAATTCCCATAGCAAGTATGTTGCACTGACAGACCAGACTGAAAGGGAACTGTGTTTCTTTTCCAGAAACAGATCTAGTCTAACTCTGAATGCTATAAATGCCTTGTTACTGCTACATTCCCCTCCATTGACTATGGTGACATTATTTACATGAATGCCCCTACAAGCACCTGGCAGATGTTGCACGCTGCCTATTATTGTGCACTAAGATTCATAACTAGCTGTAACTACCATACCCATCACTGCACCCTGGGTTAATTGGTTAAATGATTATCATTAACTTCACGTGGACTCTCACACTGGTGTATTTCATCTTTAAATCACTTATTGGTCTGTTGTCTTCATACATCTCTTCCTACACGTCACTACGTGAGTGCAGCTACAGCGTGCGCTCTCAGGACATTATTACCCTCAGCGTTCCCTCAGTGTGGACTGAACTAGGCAAAAGGGCCTTCTCCTACTCTGCTCCTGTTTCCTGGAATATCTTACAAAAAGATCTGAAGCTCTCGACCTTGACCTCTTTAAGTGGCTTCAAACATCTGCTAAGTTCAAGGGAAAACCAATGCAGTCATGTTCCTGTTTTTAGTATGTTATACCACTTTATAATGAAGTAGTTTTGTTTTTATATACTTTCTTCTATTTACTTTTCATTTCATGCTTTTTATTTGATTCTCTATTGTTGTTTGTACGTCATGTGTTGTTTGGTTAAACAGGTCTCTCTTGGAAATGAGTCCTCAAGGCTCAACAAGACTAACCTGTAAAAATGAAGGTTGAATAAAAAAAAATGGAGCAGCATCACATTGTTGCCCTTTTGATGTAGTTTGAAGTAACTGACGTTAATTTAATTATATTTCTGCAAGAACAGTAATAAAAAAATGCAAAAAACTTGTTGAAGTTTGTTAAATTTTCATTAGCAATATTTTCTGATAGCCCCTCTCAGTGTAGCTCTTTGCTTGTCAGTCTAGTCAGACATAAACTCTCCAAAATGAGGTCATTTAAAGGGCTATCTACAGCAGATAAGATCATAATTGTTGTTCACCTTTCAAGAGAAAATTAAAAACATTTAACTACCTCTCAAATGATGCATAGTTTCTGCAACTTGTTCTTTTGCTCTCTCTTGAAATGTAAATACTGTAATGGATGCCAAAGTGTCTGCATGTAGGAGAAAATTATGTTTTTAATTGAATATGCTTGTTAACTTGTCTATAGTCGTTAAAATACGTAACACAAAGCATGTAGTGTATGCAGTCCAGTGCAGCGAGGACTGTCCAGACCTATACATTGGAGAAACTAAGCAGCCCATCCACAGAAGAATGTCCCAACACAGGAGAGCCTCCTCCTCTGGACAAAACTCAGCTGTTCACCTCCACCTCACGGACAAGGGACACTCTTTTGAGGACCAGAATGTACATATTTTGGACCGAGAGCACAGGTGGTTTGAGAGGGGTGTGAAGGAGGCGACTTATGTAAAAAGAGAGAAACCATCGTTAAACAGAGGAGGAGGTCTAAGATTCCAAATTTCTAAAACTTATGGTGCGGCCCTGGGTTTGGTTCCCAGACGTTTCACACCTGATCAGAACAGAGGAGCCTCGTTTGTGAATTAGACTAACAAGACTTTGAGAGGTCCCTGCTATTAATGTGTGAGGTGTGACTTGTCAATTTACATACAGTAGGATGTGTGTGTGCTTTCTGTAAGCTCTGTTTTCACACACTGAACTTTGAATGTGTCACAGGTACGTGTTATCCCAAGTATGCGTGGGTGTTAGCTTCCAATTTACATATGTTGGTGCATGTCAGTGGCTTATCCTAACTTCTCTCTCTCACAGTTTGCTAACTGAATTGATAAAGCTCCTCGGATGAGAAGCGAAACGTCTTTCTGTTACAAATAAAGTCCAGTTGTTCTGTATTGAACGTCTTTTTGATTATAACACAAAGCATTTTTTCAGGTTTGTATACACAGACTCCAGTTCCACACTGCTTTGTGTGCAAGACATACACAGACTCCAGTTCCACACTGCTGTGTGTGCAGAAAACATGGTGGATGGATGGCAAAGCTGTGACCAGGCAGCTTGGGATAATCAATTCCATTAAACCACTCTCTCTCCCATTAAGACCACATTACAAGAGGCCAAAATCTGGAGCAAAGTACACAGAGAGGAGGAAAAACAAACCACTCAACTGAGAAAAGATCAGTCCTCTTCACTTTAGTTTTTGGGCAACTGGGAAAAAAATCTGGTCTTTGATTGGTTGCAGGCAAACAGAGGGATGAAAAGAAAACGGAGGAGAGGGGGAGCATTTTCTGTACCGAGGAATTGGAGAGTCTCATCCGGACGTCCTGGGTGAAGCATGAGAAAGGGGGAGAAGAGGAAAACTGAAAGAGGAGAGATTAGGGATAGGCGGAAAGAGATGAGAGTGTGGGTGGCTTCAACTGCTTTTAATGGGAAGGTTTTTGTTACTTGTGTGCTCATGCAAACGGGGTTGCAGGATTGTGTGTGTGTGTGTGTGTGTGTGTGTGTGTGTGTGTGTGTGTGTGTGTGTGTGTGTGTGTGTGTGTGTGTGTGTGTGTGTGTGGGGGGGGGGGGTCTTTAAATTGGAGTGAGCGTACTTGGAGAAATATGCAGAGTGTGCATGTTTGTAGATAAAACCCAGGAGATAACGGTCGGAACACTAAGCAGACCTGCAATCATCAGTTTTTAGCCAAATGTTGGAAAGTTTCAATGATGGCTTGTCTCTGTGGAATATTTCCCTGATTAGATAAGAAAATACATAAAAATGTGTCACTTTTTTTCAACAGTTCTGAACATTCCACGTTACGTGGTTGTGTGTTTATTGTGATTTACAACCTTTAGGAACTTTTTCTCTTTAATTCAGTTCACGTTTTCAGGAGGCGTTTAGATATTGTAGGTCAGGTGTCTGCAACCTTTACAATTAAAAGAGCCATTTTACGCCTTCGTTCATTAAATTAAAAGTGTTCAGAGCCGCAACATGCTACAACTGTGGTTATCAACTGGTGGCCCATGGGCCACTTTAGGTTTGTTGGAAGGGGCTTTTGTGGCCACTAGGGGTGACATTATAAAAATAAAAAAACTATTAATTTCTATTTAAGACAAATTAAAAAAACAGATTATTTTAAAGAGAAGGTTTGTTAATTAATAAAAACTATGAACTATTTAAACCTAGGTATTTTTTTATTGTGGAAAAATGAATTAAGTATAGAAATAAAGCATAAAGTTAAAGTTTTACTCCTTGTACTTGTTCCAATATCCACATAATTGCAAATGAAATTACATAAAAACTGCTAAAACTAGTTGTTTTTTGTTGTTTGTATAACAATCAATTCGGTTTTGGTCAAAGCTTGAAAGAGCCACTGCGGAGGGACCAAAGAGCCGCATGTGGCTCCAGAGCCGCAGGTTGCAGACCCCGGTGCTCAGCCCCAGAACCGTGTTGTGTTTTTGTTCGTCGAAGTAACAGAAAACTTTAGCTTCGTGTCTCTTGTTTATCTTGACCTCGATTCAGAAGCAATTTGCCACCAAGCTAAACTCAACACGACTGTTTTCTCCTCTTACAGATGTTTAAGTGTGCAATTAGCTCACTCTCCAGTCAACAGCCCACAGATGTTAGCACTAATCCAGATGCTTTCATTTTCTGTTGGCTCACGGTGTTGATTATAAATGTGTGAATTATGGAAAAAAAGGGAAAACACTTGAACAGTTATTGATGCATTTATGAATATGGTTAATCAACGATTAGTGCAGGTGTGTGTTGTACGATGGAGAAGTGTTTAGAGTTAATGCCTCTCGGTAAGAAGGTCACAGTCCCGGCCTGAGGTCTTACTGGGTGCTTGCATGTTCTCCTCACCTGAATATTCTCAGAATACTCCGGTTTCCTCCTACAGACCAAAAACATGCATGTTAGGTTGACTGGTGACTCCCTGAGTGTGCGTGAGAGAGTGAACGGTTGTTTGTCTGTATATTACCCTGTGATGGGCATGTGACCAGTCCAGGCTGTCCCTGACCTGTGATGGACATGTGACTTGTCCAAACTGTCCCCAACCTGTGATGGACATGTGACTTGTCCAAACTGTCCCCAACCTGTGATGGACATGTGACTTGTCCAAACTGTCCCCAACCTGTGATGGACATGTGACTTGTCCAAACTGTCCCCAACCTGTGATGGACATGTGACTTGTCCAAACTGTCCCCAACCTGTGATGGACATGTGACTTGTCCAAACTGTCCCCAACCTGTGATGGACATGTGACTTGTCCAAACTGTCCCCAACCTGTGATGGACATGTGACTTGTCCAAACTGTCCCCAACCTGTGATGGACATGTGACCAGTCCAGGCTGTCCCTGACCTGTGATGGACATGTGACTTGTCCAAACTGTCCCCAACCTGTGATGGACATGTGACTTGTCCAAACTGTCCCCAACCTGTGATGGACATGTGACTTGTCCAAACTGTCCCCAACCTGTGATGGACATGTGACTTGTCCAAACTGTCCCCAACCTGTGATGGACATGTTACTTGACCAAACTGTCCCCAACCTGTGATGGACATGTGACTTGTCCAAACTGTCCCCAACCTGTGATAGACATACAACCTGTCCAGGCTGTCTCCGACCTGTAATGGACACGTGACCTGTCCAGACTGTCCCCAACCTGTGATGGACATGTGACTTGTCCAAACTGTCCCCAACCTGTGATAGACATGCAACCTGTCCAGGCTGTCTCCGACCCCTCGCACACTGACTACTGGAGTTAGGCACCACCTCCCTGCGATTCCAAAAGAAAAGGCCGATAAAAACAAAGGATGAATAGATGTATGTTCAAACACATATTGCCAATACTTTGGCCAATATATTGTTTTGTTTTCTTAAAATAAAATAAATAAATAAATAAACTTCATGGAATGTTTATATAAAAATAAATAAGTACTATTGTCATCATTGTATGTTTCCATATAATGGTGACATTGGTTCTCTGCAATTACACCTGGGATACACCCAGGTGGAGCTGTAGGCAGCTAGCAAGCAGGGAACAATTAGGGATTAGGTGTCTTGCTCAGAGACACCACGACATCTGGAATGGCTTGGGATCGAGTATGGGGCTTTTGGGTCCTGAGTCCATTGCCCTGCCTTTACCCCATCTTGGCTCCCAGATTTCAGTTGCCTATTCCACACATTTTACCCATTGTTGCACATACAGTACATATGCACTGAATAAGTTTAACTTGTGGAAATGCGTTTGCAAACTCCTTTTATTTTTTGTTTGTTGATATTTTATCAATGCCTTTTTGTCTTGTAAATCAGGGCAATTCGTTATAAGACATTGTTCATGTTCAGATATTCACATGATTTACCTTATGTGAAATAAAAGTTCTAGAGCTGTCTGTTCATTCTTGTTGATAATGAGATAAAGAACCTATAAATGTGTGATCTACAATGATGGTCATACTTCACTTCAGGTGTTTTTTTCTGATAAATTTTTTATAAGATATTTGCAACTGACTTGTTAGTTTACATTGCCTTTTAGTGAATGCTCCTTCTGGACATTTGGATATTTCACAGCCTTTTGTTTTGTTTTAATGCTGTTTAACATAGGGCTCAAGGAAGCCAACACTTTTCTTACAATCTCACTCAGAACTTTGTCTTTGGGCAGATTGTGCTGTATAACAAGTCATTTTCTTTTGTTTGATGGAAGCGGTGTTTACAAGGACATTTTAAATGCTCTGTCAAATGGAGTGTGGGGCAAAATGAATTTTATGGGTATGTTTAATTTGCAATTGTTTGGATGTATTTGATCTTCTATCATGATTTAACATAGACCCAAATTAAAATGCACAATAAAAAAATCACTGCTAACATTCTTTCTGGTCTGTGATAAAAAAAATAATAATAATAATAATAAAAAAGATTGTATGCTACCTCCTAAATTGCTTTATGAGATGTATTCTGTCTGAGTATGGGTAAAATAGGTCTACTAGTTGTTTTACTTCATGTATTTTAAATTAGTTTAAGATCTGTTGGGTCTAAACAGTGCAGATAGCAATGAAAGATGAAAGAGTCACAAAAAACAAGATTATTGTAGTTGCAAACACTAAGACATAAGACTAAGAAATCAAACTTATTGCAGCTGTAAAAAATATATATATAGGGGCAACAAAAGTGTTCTTTAACTGACAAAAGACTGAAGAAGTCTTTTGGAGGAACGACGAAATGTTTCAACAAAAATAAACCGTCTAGATTACCTGACTTAACTTTGTTGGGTGTTCTTTATTTTGTTCAGTTTACTTTTATTCCCATGTAGTCTTAGCTAATATGCTGAAACAGTTTTCATGTGTTCCATTTTCTATGCTCTATTGCTTCCTCACCTTTTTCCACAAAAGACAAATAGACCCCACAAGCTCAGATTAATGTTGTTTTCACTGGCTCTTTCTCCTCTAAAGCTTTTACTCTTCCCCTTCAGAATGTGGACAGTTTCTCTTCTTTTTCAGTTTTGGCAGAGATACACTTATCAACTGCTTGTCTAATGCTTGTCCTCTTTACCCTCTTTTTCTTGATAACTGGGGTCTGCTCTGGTCCATCAGCACCTCCCACTCAGCAAAGATCAAGTCTGAGGGATTGACACAGACTGCTTCAACTAACTTCCCAAATACCTCAATTCAGGGAATTAGATTATGGAATGGCTTGGAGAATGTAGTTAAAAATGCCAAGTCAATGTTTACATTTAAAAAAATGATCAAAACAAATGTGTTAAAAAATATATATATATATGAAATAGCGTAATGTGTATTGTATTAGTTAGAAAATTAGAAAGAGTTAGTCATTTTGTACTGTTGGTGGAAGATTATTATTGTTTAATCTGATTGTTTGAAAAAAGGGGCAGATATAATAAGATTTATTCTTCTTTCTGCTACCTTTCATTTTTTTATATTTTGTATATTATCAATTATGGGATTGTCTTGTATTGTGTTTCTTTTGTAAAAAAAAAAAAGAACAAATTTAATAAACATTTTTTTTTAATGGAAGATGCGTGTCGTAACCTCGAAACGTCGTAACTCGAGGACTACCTGTACCAGCAAAAATGTAAGGAGTAAGATAAGTTCCGTCTGTCCGTCCGTCCATCCATCCATCCATCCATCCATTCATCCATCCATCCTCTTCCGCTTGTTCCCAAGTCAGGTCTCGGGGGCAGCATCTTCTAGACACCTCTCTCCACATCCACCTCCTCCAGCTCTTCTGGGAGGACTCCAAAGTGTTCCCAGGCCAACCAAGAGACGTAGTCTCTCCAGAGTGTCCTGGGTCTTCCCTGGGGTCTCCTCCCAGTCTGATATGCTCAAAGCACCTCCCTGGGAAGGCACTCAGGTAGCATCTGCACCATATGTCTTAACCACCTCAACTGGCTCCTCTCGATTTGGAGGAGCAGCTGTTCTACTCTCTCTCTTGATAACTGAACTTCTCCCCCTGTCTCTAAGAGAGAGTGCAGCTACCCTGCAGAGGAAACTCATTTCCACCTCCTGTATCCACAATCTCATTCTTTCAGTCACTACCCAGAGCTCGACCATAGGTGAGGGTGGGAACCATTGGCGTCAGAAGCATATGTAATGTGGGTGGGACACACTGATGTGTGTAGGTGTGTGTGTGCGTGTGCGTACGCAAAAAGTGTACACTACAAAAAAAAGCACCATTTCACCTAGATTTCCTTTAATTACACACATTTAAAGCATGTTTCTCACCAAGTTTGTGTAAATTCAGCTGTGGGTTTTAAAGACATTTTAACTTTAATGATCTTTAATACAGAGCGTCAGGTCGGCGCTATTTGTTCTTGTAGTGAAATAAAAAACATCACCACTGGACTTTTTTATTTGTGTTCAACATTACTCATCTAAATGATGTTTTGCACGAAAGCAAATTAATGTTTTTTTGAATGTGTGGGGGGTACTTGTCCCCTTCACATATAATGGTTGTGACGCCTATGGTGGGAACGTAGACCGACCGGTAAACGGAGAGCTTTGCCTTACAGCTCAGCTCCCTCTTCACCACAACGGACCAGAACAGAGTCCACAACACTGCAGATGTTGCATCAATCGGTCAGTCTCACGCTCCATTCTTCTCTCACTCCTGAACAAAACCCAGAGATACATGAACTCCTCCACTTGAGGCAGAACCTCACCCTCAACCTGCAGAGAACAATCCACCTATATGGGCTCAGAAGACGAGTTGTTTTGCAAAAGATTTCAAAAGTTTAGTTGACAATTCTTTAGGCTAATCAGTAATAAATCTACAACTTGAGGTTTTAATAAAAACCTTAAAAAGCATCAAGATGCAGGTTCAGATGTGAACATCTCACCTTCCTGTGACCCGTTTCGTCTCAGAATGATGTTTCTGCTGTGAAGTTGAGCTACAGAGCAAGAAGAGCTGGGTTTACGTCTGCGTTTGATAAAAATCCCAATATTTTGTCTCGGTTGTGATGTACCGCTACCAAAACTCCTGAAACACTGACTGAACCACGTGGTTTGGTTTTCAACTTGTGGGTCTTATTTCAAAACGGTGCGACGAGAGACAGGACGGGTTTAACAACACGACTCATAATTCAACACAATAATCCTGGTGATTAACTGATTAATGATTCACATTGTTGGCTGCACTACAGGAGAAAAATTGGGTTTTGGTGAATGTGTGTATTATTTTATCATTTATAATTGGCCATTTAGTTGGTGCAAATTTACTAATTTTGATTACTAAAAAAACAATGAGCTTAAAATCCAATATCTGAAAACACAAAAATGAGTTTTGGATAAAAATGACGAGGTTTTTTTATTTTTTATTTTTTATTCATTTTACATACAGTATTTAAAAAAACAAAACAAAACAACATAATGAAAAAAAAATTTTTTTTTCATAAATTTGTGAAATAATTAAAATACATAAAATGAAAGGTGGCAGAAATAAGAAAATTTTCTTATTTTGTCTGCCCCTTTTTAAATAAAAATAAAAACCCAAACAAACAATTTCGAACAATCAATTTAAACAATAATCTTCCAGAAACAACAGATCAATTTAGTAACATTTCACATTCAACACTTAACAAATACATTAGGATGCTTTACCTAAAGCTTTAGTATTTTGCTAGCAGTTTAGACTTGATAATTTTTTTGAATTTCCTCACAGAGTCCACTTTGGTGTGGACTTGTTCCTGTTTAAAGTGCTTTATAAATAAAATGGTATGGTATGGTATGGTATCTTGATTTATAAAAATTTATTGATTTATTGTTCCAGTTTATTCATCTTTTTATCCTGTTAAGCACCTTGGTCAATGCAAGGCATTGTAGGAAGGTGCTATACAAATAAAGTTTATTATTATTATTATCTTTTTCCAAAACATTCCACAATTTCACTCCCTTTGGTCTAGTGGCAGGGCTTCCGACTTGGGACCCGAAGGACGCGGGTTCGCGCCCCGGCCACTACACACCTTGGGGTGTCTATGAGTGCACACCTAATTCTCCAGCTCCCCGGGCACTTTCTGGCTGCTCACTGCACCACCTGGTGGTGGTTGGGTTAAATGCAGAGACGAATTTCGTCTGTGTATGGGAAACATACACAGATGACAGAAAAGGACATTACAGTATTATTATTATTTATTGAAATAAACCGTAATTTTAAAGCCAAAAGCAACAAAGTATTTTAAAATGGGGTTCTCAGATGATTCACAATCTATAAAACTGTCAGTGAGTCATTTAGTACTGAGAATTTAATTTTATTTCCAAAATTACTTCCACTTGCTGAGCCATAATACCAACAGGATGCTTTGTTTTAATGACTGCTTCCCCTCAGGATCCCTCGACATGCTCGCACAAAAACAGCCAATTAGTCGTTGATTGGCAGGTACCTGATTTAACTTTTTTTTCTGCCTCTGCTATTTTCATTTTCAGACCTAGAAATATTCATCAGAAAGATTATTCAGTCATTAAGTGCTCTGCTGGAGCACTCGGTTGTCATCCTTTGAGACCACAAGCTCTGATTTGTGATTTTGAGAGCATTATTTTCTGCAGAAACTTACTTGAGTTGAATGTTTCTTTATCAATTCATTTGAAAAAAAAATTAAAAAAAAAAAATTAATTAAATAAATAAATAAATAAATAAAATAAAATGTTGCCTGGGTGCTAGTTGCAAAACAAATACAATATATTGTAGTGATACTGAAAATCATAAAAAAAGACAAGTAATTCTGGATTCAGCCCACATTATATTGAATTGTACTGAAAATAATTTGTACAATGCAATTATAAGAAATGTGGTTTTGTTATGTATGTCCATAAAGACGGGGGACCACCGGTGGCCAAGAGGTGCAAACTAAAAATAAATTAAATTAAACTTATGCTCCCCCTCAGCCACTCAATCTTATCCTTCTGAGTCCCAAACTTTGGTTTGGTGTGCACTTTTAATATCCCTAAACTGAATGGGATACATAGAACCTATAGCCATAAAAAACAAACAAATATATTTTAGTTTAATTCAGTTTATTTATGAAGCGCCAAATCACAACAGAAGCCGTCTCAGGGCACTTTACAGAAACAGTCATATACAGTACATAGAAAAGCCAATTAGTGACAGTTTTCTATCTAAGGTAGCAGACTCGTCTCCCATACTGAGCAAGCCCAAAGGAGACAGTGGAAAGGAAAAACTCCCTTTTAACAGGAAGAAACCTCCAGCAGAACCAGGCTCAGGACAAATGGGGCCATCAGCTTAGACCGATTTTAAGTCATTAGTAGTTAAAAATGTAAATTGCTTAATTAGTTAAAACAAGAAGAACATATAACTTAAAAGCAGAGGTGGAAAGAGTACTGAAAATTTGTACTCAAGTACAAGTACTGTTAACGCTGCTTAAATTGTACTCAGTTACAAGTACTGGTGTTATAGCACTTTGAGATTTTTGTTAATGAAAAGTGCGTTATAAATTAAATTCATTATTATTATTATTATTATTATTATTATTATTATTATTATTATTATTATTTTTATTATAAAAATACTTAAGTAAAAGTACAAAGTACTCTTCTCAAAAGAACTACTGTTTTAATTACTTTTTAACCAATTAATTAACTGGCGTGTTCACGATCTGAGTCTTATTGGCTACAGAGATGCAGATGAACAGTTTGAATATTAATTCAAATTACCATACCATACCATACCATTTTATTTATAAAGCACTTTAAACAGGAACAAGTCCACACCAATTACGGCCGTATTAAAGTAGCGAAGTAGATTACATGGTCTAAATTGTACTTAAGTATGAGTAAAATTACAAACTTGAAATAAATACTCATAAAAGTGCAAAAAATCAACTCCATTACAGTAATGTGAGTATTTGTAATTATTTACTGTACAACTACCTTTGCCTCCCTGAATGAGAACAACTGGTCTAATTGTTAACACATGAAGGTGCAGAAATCAGATGGTGAGCCTCAGGAGGTCATCTGCTTTGTCTGTTCTGTAAATATAACTTTAGAAGAGAACACGCTTCAACAGGTACAGTAAAATAAATCATAAATTAAAAATAATAAACTGGAACTCAGTACCTGAAGATGATCGTTTAAGCTCCAGTCCATAACTTGTAAATGACTTAAAAAGTAAATTCTTGAAACGTTGTTCTGGTTTTTGGTTTTGGTGTGCCACCCCAGGGTTAACTCTGGCTCCCATTGGGCTCTGTGCATTAAGGACGTGCATCACTGGGCTGCAGCTGTTGGAAACCAGTTGGCAACGTGTGTTTCCAGTTGCAGTCTCACTGATTTCTGCAAACCAGTGACCAGCATATGGAAGCGGATGTGAGACGAAATGAAAACTAAAATGGTTTAGCAGGAATGCTTTTTCATTTCAAAGCCAAGCTGCCTTTTTTGAGTCATAAATAAAATTAAAAATGAATAAACCAAACTGCATTTTCATTTTCTTCTTCGAGACTGCTCAATTTGTAACTTAATTAAAATGATAAGTAAAATAACATTTAACATTTAATTTTCAATATATGTCTTTGTAAAAAGTGGCCAAAATTCATTTTGAAATGTCAATTTTGAAAATTAAAATGAAATAGCATAAATGCTTTTTCATTTCAGAGGCAAGCTGCCTTTTTTGAGTCAGAAATAAAATTAAGATTAAATCATTTTCATTTTCTAGATCAAAACTGCTCATTTTGTAGCAGAACTCCAGAGGAAACTAAGAGCAATTTGCATTTTCATTTTCACTCTGAACCGTGCTCAAAGTGTGACATTAATCAATCTGTTGGCAAATCCAAGTCCCGCCCACTGAATCACTGATTGGTTGTTTTAGCAGCAGGCGGAGATGCCTCTTTTCCACCGCTCGGCTCGGCTCGGGTTGGATCGGCTCAGGTCGGCTCAGTTCGGGTCGGGTCACATCTATGTTCTGTTTCCACAGCTTTTTTGTACCCCTTCTGTGGGCGGGGTCCAGAATCCTACTCGTCCAGAAACTGTTTTTTTTTTTTAAACAACACAGTGTGATCACAACATGTTCATATACTAAATGTATCCTGTTGGAGTTATTTGAAATAAAATTCAATGTTTTATAGACATAAATGTATCAAGCTACCACCATTAATTTTCTCCCTTGTACCACATATTATCAATTCTATCAAAAACCACATAGCTGATATTTTTCAAAAAAATCTAGTGTGATCACAACATGTTCATATACGAAATGTATCCTGTTGGAGTTATTTGAAATAAAATTCAATGTTTTATAGACATAAATGTATCAAGCTACCTCCATTAATTTTCTCCCTTGTACCACATATTATCAATTCTATCAAAAACCACATAGCTGATATTTTTCAAAAAAATCTAGTGTGATCACAACATGTTCATATACGAAATGTATCCTGTTGGAGTTATTTGAAATAAAATTCAATGTTTTATAGACATAAATGTATCAAGCTACCTCCATTAATTTTCTCCCTTGTACCACATATTATCAATATTATTTTCAGCTCTGGCTCCTAAATTGTGGAACGAGCTGCCACTGAAGGTCAGGCAGGCCCCATCAATATCTGTTTTTAAAACTCGTTTAAAAACACATATGTTTTCATTGGCTTTTAAACCAGAATGAGTTCACATCTCTGTTTTAATGTTGTATTATTTTACTTGTGATGTTCCGATATTTATATGATTGAGATTGATTGTTTTTATTGTTTTGTGCTTGTTTTTATTTTTGTACAGCACTTCGGACGGCTGCTGCTGTATTTTTAAGTGCTTTATAAATAAACTGGTATGGTATCAATTCTATCAAAAACCACATAGCTGATATTTTTCAAAAAAATCTAGTGTGATCACAACATGTTCATATACGAAATGTATCCTGTTGGAGTTATTTGAAATAAAATTCAATGTTTTATAGACATAAATGTATCAAGCTACCTCCATTAATTTTCTCCCTTGTACCACATATTATCAATTCTATCAAAAACCACATAGCTGATATTTTTCAAAAAAATCTAGTGTGATCACAACATGTTCATATACGAAATGTATCCTGTTGGAGTTATTTGAAATAAAATTCAATGTTTTATAGACATAAATGTATCAAGCTACCTCCATTAATTTTCTCCCTTGTACCACATATTATCAATTCTATCAAAAACCACATAGCTGATATTTTTCAAAAAAATCTAGTGTGATCACAACATGTTCATATACAAAATGTATCCTGTTGGAGTTATTTGAAATAAAATTCGAATTTTTATAATTTATTTTCGTTGTGCAAGCAGTTTTGGAAGAAGTCAAAGCGAAACTACTTTAAATGCAGCATATTTGACCACTACGTGACAATATTAAAAGCGTGGTTAAGCTCAGGAGCCCTCGTACTATAAAGTCAGCTATGAAATATATTTTATATCTGTTCATGGAGCTACATTTAAAGACATAAAGCCGCCCGCGCGCCGCGTGTTGCTCGTGGCGAACCTATTTTTTTTAAATCCTGCAGTTTTGAGCAGTACGTGATTTTATTAAGGACACGTTCAGCTGAAGACCCATCTTTGCTATAAATTTAAAAAATAATAATTGTTTTTACCGTGTTATTCATGTAAAAGTCCTCCCGTGATCGCTTCCCTCACTTCCGTGAAAACTGCTGGAGTCTCCTCCTCCCTCCTTCCGGAGCGGGTGAGCTCGCTTCAGTACCCCTATGAAACCAGCCCGAAAATCTCAGGAAATCTCGCGCGGCTCAGCACGGAATATCCGGTGGGAAAGGATGAAAGGGGGTCTCTGCGACGCACATATGACGTAACATCCGACCCGAGCCGACCAGTGGAAAAGGGCCATTAGACAGGAGGACAGTGTCCTGCTGCTGCTGGGTTGGTTAAACACCCAATTTGAAAGACAATACCTCAAAAGAAGGTGCCAAGATTTTATCTAAGTCACAAGCCGTGTTTCCATCAAGGTTTCTAGGTGCGCATTTTGAAGTATCGCAGCAGAAAAGCTTAATGGAAACGGCAAAATACGAAGTTACTTTCTGAAATTCGCCAAAAAGTTTATACGCTCGCTTGAGGTGGTTTTTGGGAGCTGCGAAACCGAGCAGCTGCGCAAAACGACAGATGGAAACACATTTGCCGACTCGTGCTGCCGTAGCGCACATTCACGTCACGTGACTGATCAGCTGTTTCCGCTCCGAACAACATGTAACTCGCTAAAACTAGTTGGCATGACAGAATAAATACAACTCGCCCGACAGCAGCACGTACCTGAAATATTCTCCCCATTTTGACGAGATGTGTGACCGGGTTCTGTTTTCAACCGCTACTTCCTGTTTACTCTCTGGTCTACTGTAGACATGCGCAGTGCTGACGTCTGACGTAATGACGCTGACGTCTGACGTAATGACGCTGTGCGCGGCTTGGAAAAAGCGCTTCAAGCCAGTAGATGGAAACACTTATGCTCTGCATTAATTTGTATTTACATATTTGCGAGGTAGCTCAAAATTCGAAATGAAAATGGATGGAAACAGGGCTACTGTCTGGTGAGTGAGAGTCAGAGAACCTTTATTGTCATTTGCACCACATGTGGTACACATGCGCGTAGGCAAGGGGGGTTCGGGGGGTTCGAACGAACCGCCCACTTTTAAAGGAGAAGTTGACAAAGCTAAACTAATGTGCCTGGATAGCTCAATGGATAAAGCGTCTGCCTTCAGTCCCAAAGCTCGTGGGATCAAGTCCCGCATGGTACAATGTTTTTTTTTTTTTTTAATTCATTCCAAATTAAAAAAGCACAAGAAAACTATTTACAAAACAGCAAGGAATAAAACAATGCATTAAATGAAAGGAATCAGACGAAGAAAATAATCTTATCTGCCCCTTCTCAAACTATTTTTTTTTTCAAACACTCGATTCAAACAACTAATTTTACATTTGTCTTTTATTGGATAAAAAAAGTAGTTAATATGCCTGTGAAGAAAGAAGAATGTGTTAACCACAGGCTGTGGTTAACACATTCTTCTTTTTTTATCCAATAAAAGAGTGTTTGAAAAAAAAATAGTTTGAGAAGGGGCAGATAAGATTATTTTCTTCGTCTGATTCCTTTCATTTAATGCATTGTTTTATTTCTTGCCGTTTTGTAAATAGTTTTCTTGTGCTTTTTTAATCTGGAATGAATAAAAATAAAAATAAAACATTGTACCATGCAGGACTTGAACTCATGAGCTTTGGGACTGAAGGCAAACACTTTATCCATTGAGCTATCCAGGCACATTAGTATACATTGTCAACTTCTCCTTTAAAACGAACCGCCCCCCACAAAATTCTGGCTACGCCCATGGGTACATGTGATAGCAGGACACTGTCCTCCTGTCTAAATCTCCGCCTGCTGCTAAAACAACCAATCAGTGATTCAGTGGGCGGGACTTGGATTTGCCAACTGAGATTGATTAATGTCACACTTTGAGCACGGTTCAGAGTGAAAATGAAAATGCAAATTGCTCTTAGTTTCCTCTGGAGTTCTGCTACAAAATGAGCAGTTTTGATCTAGAAAATGAAAATGATTTAATCTTAATTTTATTTCTGACTCAAAAAAGGCAGCTTGCCTCTGAAATGAAAAAGCATTTCTGCTATTTCATTTTAATTTTCAAAATTGACATTTCAAAATGAATTTTGGCCACTTTTTACAAAGACATATATTGAAAATTAAATGTTAAATGTTATTTTACTTATCATTTTAATTAAGTTACAAATTGAGCAGTCTCGAAGAAGAAAATGAAAATGCAGTTTGGTTTATTCATTTTTAATTTTATTTATGACTCAAAAAAGGCAGCTTGGCTTTGAAATGAAAAAGCATTCCTGCTAAACCATTTTAGTTTTCATTTCGTCTCACATCCGCTTCCATACCAGCAAGCCACGAGGCCACGTTTTTGCATATTTTCATTCGCATGACTTGCAGAACTTTATTCTTGCTAGTGCACATTGTCTTGTTGCCCACACTGTACCCTCTTCAGCAAGTGTGCAAGTTATATACTGACAACTGGGCATTTGGGGTGGGTGCGTCCTTTTTAATAGGAAGGTAGTTTCATCAAACACAAACATGAAAGTTTAATGTTTTTCCCCTGTTTTAATGTTATGTCAGCCATCTCTACTGTAGATGTAAAGTACAAGAAATGACTTGCAGCCCACAGTTAACATAAAATACAATAATCTCTGAAATTAAATGTTTCAAAAAATATTCTGGAGCTAAACTATCAGAACTTCCATCGTCCAACAGCAGCGCTGCACAATATTTAAAACATCGTCATGACAAAGATGAAGATCTTATTAATGGTATGATAATAATCTAAAAACTCACATTTTAAATCCTGAGTTGGATTTATTCTTTCCAATAATTTGAAATTGATTGTTTACAACTAAAGGTAACGTTTGGGCAGTGGGGGGGTCTAATGGATCAAATTTTTTATTTCTTGCTTTATCTATATTAATTTTTTACATAGCAAGATGTTCCAGACCTTCAACTTCATCTTGAATTTTTATTTATTTATGTTAATGTCTGAAAACCCAGGGTTAGATTTAATTTCCCTCAGATTCCATATTTATTCCCGGCACTGAACATTTTTAGGATATTGCATCACTTATTGCAATGCTCAATTAGCTACGTTTTGGTAAATAGTTTAAATTTTTTAACTTCCCTGCCGTGCATTGTTCTCACCACAGAAGCCTTTTGTTGCTTTCTGCAGGTGTTTTGTAAAACTTGGATCATCTTGTGAAATGTTCCCACGGGAGTCTGGAAAGGAGATCGGGGAGCGGCGTAACTGGAAGCAGAGTAATGCGACTGTGATAGTACGGTGGGCTACGAATAGGAAGAGGAAATGGGTTAATTATCAAATTGTCCAAACAGCCAGGAGTGGAACATGATTTAATGGTTAAAGAGGCGCAGCGGAAACATGTTTCCAGGCTTGCCATGGGGAACGCGACACGCTATCTAGTATGTTGAGAACAGCGACGTATCTCAAGAGGCCAGGCTGTTCGGTGCTTTGATGCTGCGTCGGGATTCAGAGGCTCCAGCTCCCGTCTGTGAGGGAAGAAAAAAATCTAGAAATTGAGATTATACATTAAAGTCTCGCCTGAACTGATGAGCTGGACTGCTTTTGCTTTGGTGGAAGGCATTATCTTGGCCATGAGAGTGACTCGTTCAAAGAAGAAGAGCTTCTTCAAAGCGTCTGCGTGTTGGTTTCACTCCGAGCCGGTGCATTTCTAGAGGCTTGTCACTCACTTTTACAGCCTAATGCACAGTCCATCATCTGCAACAACGGGAGTCGGCAAGAGGTCCGGGGTCGATGGGGTCCCGCTAAAGTGGAAAAACGGACGTAATCTGCGAGCGCTGACCTTTTGACCTCTGCAGTAAGACTGCGCGGGATATACGTATGTTTATCATGTGTTCTCGTGCAAATCCCAAAATGCCACACATTTCTCTGAAATTATTTCCAGGCATCAGAAATCCTCTTAAAAAGAGTGGAAGAATGACGTGGAAGCAGCTGAAGGCTTACCCCGGAATTACACCACATGCGTTACTGCTCCACCCCGCTCCGGTCCGACCTCCGCAGCAAATCGCACCCATTATAATCAATGACATAGTTTACACTGGCTCCGCACGGCGGCGGAGAGCTGCGGAGAGCGGACGGCAGTCCGTCAAAATTAGAAAATTTTCTATTTCTGCCGGATGACGGAGCTGTGCCGGAGTCAACTTTTGAAGATTACGTCGCACCAACAGGAAAAGGAACGAGCACAACTTCCGTATTTACAAAATAAAATCACCACGGGCGGACTAATCCTAGCTCTATACGGATTTATTTGTACAAAAATGCTGTCAAACTATCAATTATGACTATTCTATGACTAAACTATTATATTTATGACTATGACTACACCTAATAACGCAATACAAAAATAAATAAATAAAAAAGTATTTTATTCTGAAATGTAAACATCACTTCCTGTTGCTCAAACCATGTAGCTCATTTACGAGAGAAGATCAAGGCAGCAGTCTCTCTACAGTTGTTCTCCTTCTTTCCACCGAATGAATTGTTTTGTTCTGACTTACTTATTTATCACTTGATTTATCGCGCGATCTCGCACGTGTCTTGGAGCGGCGCATCCAGGCGGACCTGAGCGGAGCGGAGGCAGTGGGAATTGGACTCGTTCAGCTGCGACCTGCGGACCGGAGCGGGGCGGAGCCGCGTGCAGTGTAATTCCGGGGTTAGTTTGTCTCTGGGTGTAATTAAACGTCAACGTTTTACGGAGTCGTGAACGCTCATGTAGTAAAGAAAAATAAGTGTAAACTTCACGATTTGTAAGTGAATACATGCAACAGTGCCACATTAATTCAGAAGTGTAGAGGGACGACACATTGTAGGCTTGCCTTAAAAAGACAAACTTTTAATGGATAAAAAAATGTGTTTCTCTTGAAGTGTGAGACTAGTTGTAAACAGCTGGTATGAAGCCATGAAATAGGCTTGGATGGAATCCATCCATCCATCCATAATAATTATACAGTATAGTCACACAATGTCATCACTGTATGTTTCCAAACAATGGCAAAATTAGTCTCTGCATTTAACCCATCCACCACCAGGTGGTGCAGTGGGCAGCTATTGAAAGCGCCCGGGGGGCATTTTGGGGATGAGGTGTGCTGCCCAGAGACACCACAAGGTATGCAGTGACCGGGGATTGAACCTGGGACTTTCGGGTCCCAAGCCGGCTGTCCTGCCTCTACACCATCCATCCATCCATCCATTCATCCATCCATCCAGTGTGTCCTGGGTCTCCTCCCAGTTGGACATGCCCAAAGCACCTCCGCAGGGAGGCGTCTAGGGAGCATCCTTACCAAATACCCGAACCACCTCAACTGGCTCCTCTCGATGTGGAGGAGCTGCGGCTCTACTCTCTCTCCTGATGACTGAACTTCTCCCCCGTCTCTAAGGGAGAGTCCAGCTACCCTGCAGAGGAAACTCATTTCAACCTCCTGTATCCACAAACTCATTCTTTCAATCTCTACCCAGAGTTCATGACCAGAGGTGAGGATAGGAACGTAGACCGACCGGTAAACCGAGCGTTGCCTTTGCTCAGCTCCCTCTTCACCACAACGGACCAGCACAGAGCCCGCAATACTGCAAACACTGCACCAATCCATCTGTCAATCACATCCATTTTTTTAATTTAATTTGGCTGCTCCCTTCTGCAGGGGTCGACACAGCGAACAAACTCACACAAAGACGTAGCGATTGTTTTTAGGCCGGATGCCCTTCCTGACACTACCACAGCCCTCTGTGTGGAGCAGAGAGCTGCCATCTAGGGCGTCTGGGGCAGCAGATGGTGGGGGTTAAGGGCCTTGCTCAAGGGCGTAGCAGGGGTCACCAACACGGTGCCCACGGGCACCCGGGTGCCCCCAAGGACCATTTGAGGTGCCCGCGGACCTGTTCTAAAAATAGCACAACTCACTACTAAGTAGCATTTAAAATGTCATTTTATTCAGTTGTTATTCTTTGTTTGTATTTATATATATATTTTTAAATGTCTATCTTTAAATATGTTCTTAAAATATGTTTATTATACATTTTTTTCAATTTACGCTTTATTTCCGAAGAGTTTATCAAACTGGTGACCTTTGTATGACTCCATATCCACGAAGTAGCTCTCAATTTTGAAAAGGTTGGTGACCCCTGGCCTAGAGTATGGAGACAGGTGTGGGTGTTTAACCATTCCCACCCATATTTTGATGTTGTTGGTCCAGGGAGTTGAACCAGCAACCTTCTGATCAAAGGTCCACCTTCCATAACCTTTGTGCCACCGCTCCCCTTGGCATCCATTAAAAAAATTAAGTGAAACATCCTCAAATTTTACCGCAGTGAGTTTAATGTCTACCTAGAGCATGCATCAGGGTATCTACCTAGAAAGGCTTGTGATGTCATCATGTTTTTGACTTTTTGTACTTTTAGCAAAGTATTTTTTAAAACAACTGGACCAATTTGCTTTTCTCAGGAAGAAAAGAAAGTCTATTATGAAAGGTGGCAACCAATGTTCATTCCTTTATTTATCGTTATGAAAGGTGGCAACCAATGTTCATTCCTTTATTTATCATTGTAAACACTCGTCCCTGTCCTTCCCTTTAAACTAAAATAATTTCCTTTTTGACGTGTTTTATTAGTGAACCCAAGCCCGACTCGTGTTCCAGACACTGGTGCTGTGGTGGTGAACGATTTACTTGTTGTTGGGAAACAGAAACAGTTGCCTGCTCTAAATTAGAGAGGTCTGCCACATGTTTACCTTCCTAATGCCGAGCGCATCATGGATTATCAAAGCAGCAGCTTTAAGCTCGATGGCGTATTGAAGTGCCGAGACACCGGGATGAAGAGTCGTTCTGAAGCCGTAGTGGCCTACTTTGTGGACATGATCCATGTTTAATGCCCCCCTGCTGCTGGAGCAGGCAGGAGGGACCACTTGTTTTGTCACGATGTCATCTTCGTGTAGACACGTTCTCGTGAACATCTCAAGATGCATGAGCGAAACGCCACGAGTCCGGGCTCAGATTCTGAGTCGGAGACGAACTGCTGAGATTTTCTCTCGTCGTCCTGCTTGTATTCACATCGTCTGTCTGGTGTCATCAAAACTGTTTGCAGGAGTTCTGCTTGTGTAGACAAGAACATTGGAACATTTTTATATAATTAATGCATTATTTGCTAATTAATGACCTCATCAGTGTAAGTGGTTGTGCCGACGGTACTTGCTGATTATGGTCGAACATCTGGCAGCTGAAATGCACGCTGTTAATCAGGTTATTGTTGTTTGAAGAGGGCTGCACAGAGTAGGAAGGAGGAAAACATAAACAAATGCTAATTTGTCTGTGCTAACAACATGAACAGATCGGGGGAGAAATATGCAATTTTGGTTCGGGAGCTTGTTTCCAAAAATGTCCATCCATCCATCCATCCATCTTCTTCCGCTTATCCGGGGTCGGGTCGCGGGGGTAGCAGCCTAAGTAGGGAGGCCCAGACTTCCCTCTCCCCAGCCACTTGGAGCAGTTCCTCCGGGGGAATCCCAAGGCGTTCCCAGGCCAGCCGAGAAACATAGTCCCTCCAGCGCGTCCTGGGTCTTCCTCTGGGTCTCCTCCCGGTGGGACGTGCCCGGAACACCTCACCAGGGAGGCGTCCAGGAGGCATCCTAACCAGATGCCCGAGCCACCTCAACTGGCTCCTCTCGATGTGGAGAAGCAGCGGCTCTACTCCGAGTCCCTCCCGGATGACTGAGCTTCTCACCCTATCTCTAAGGGAGAGTCCAGCCACCCTGCGGAGAAAACTCATTTCAGCCGCTTGTATCCGAGATCTTGTTCTTTCGGTCATAACCCAAAGCTCATGACCATAGATGAGGGTGGGAACGTAGATCGATCGGTAAATTGAGAGCTTTGCCTTTTGACTCAGCTCTCTCTTCACCACGACAGACCGGTACAGCGCCCGCTTCACTGCGGACGCTGCACCTATCCGCCTATCGATCTCACGCTCCAGTTTTCCCTCATTCGTGAACAAGATCCCGAGATACTTAAACTCCTCCACTTGGGGCAGGACCTCCTCCCCGACCCGGAGAGGGCATGCTACCCTTTTCCGGCTCAAGACCATGGCCTCGGATTTGGAGGAACTGATCCTCATCCCGGCCGCATCACACTCGGCTGCAAACCGCTCCAGTGAAAGTTGTAAATCACGAACTGATGAAGCCAGTAGGACCACATCATCTGCAAAAAACAGAGAAGCGATTCTAAGGTCACCAAAACGGATCCTCTCAACACCTTGGCTGCGCCTAGAAATTCTGTCCATAAAAGTTATGAACAGAATCGGTGACAAAGGGCAACCTTGGCGGAGTCCAACTCTCACCGGAAACGAGCCTGACTTACTGCCGGCAATGCGGACCAAGCTCTGACACCGGTCGTACAGGGACCTAACAGCCCTTATCAAAGGGCCTGGTACCCCATACTCCCGGAGTACCCCCCACAGAACCCCCCGAGGGACGCGGTCGAATGCCTTCTCCAAGTCCACAAAGCACATGTAAACTGGTTGGGCAAACTCCCACGCACCCTCCAGGACCCTGCTGAGGGTGTAGAGCTGGTCCAGTGTTCCACGACCAGGACGAAAACCACACTGCTCCTCCTGAATCCGAGGTTCGACTATCCGACGGACCCTCCTCTCCAGAACCCCTGAATAGACCTTACCAGGGAGGCTTAAGAGTGTGATCCCCCTATAGTTGGAACACACCCTACGGTCCCCCTTTTTAAATAGGGGAACCACCACCCCAGTCTGCCAATCCAAGGGAACTGCCCCCGATGTCCACGCGATATTGCAGAGTCGCGTAAGCCAACACAACCCTACAACATCCAGAGCCCTAAGGAACTCCGGGCGAATCTCATCCACCCCCGGAGCCTTGCCACCGCGGAGCTTTTTAACCACCTCGGCGACCTCAGCACCAGAGATCGGAGAACCCGACCCAAAGTCCCCAGGCTCTGCTTCCTCAGTGGAAGACGTGCCAGTAGGATTGAGGAGGTCTTCGAAGTATTCCGCCCACCGACTCACAACATCCCGAGTTGAGGTCAGTAGCACGCCACCTCCACCATAAATGGTGTTGGTCTCGTACCTCTTTCCCCCCCTGAGACGCCGGATGGTGGACCAGAATCGCCTCGAAGCCGTACGGAAGTCATTCTCCATGGCCTCTCCGAACTCCTCCCACGCCCGAGTTTTTGCCTCAGCAACCACCCGAGCCGCATGCCGCTTGGACTGCCGGTACCTATCAGCTGCTTCCGGGGTCCCACAAGCCAAAAAGGCCCAATAGGACTCCTTCTTCAGCCTGACAGCATCCCTCACTGCCGGTGTCCACCACCGGGTTCGAGGGTTGCCACCACGACAGGCACCAACAACCTTGCGGCCACAGCTCCGATAAGCTGCCTCGACAATAGAGGCGCGGAACACGGCCCACTCGGACTCCATGTCCCCCGCCTCCCTCGGAACGTGTTCAAAGCTCTCCCGGAGGTGGGAGTTAAAGCTCCGTCTTACGGGAGACTCTGCCAGACGTTCCCAGCAGACCCTCACGATACGTTTGGGTCTGCCAGGTCTGACCGGCATCCTCCCCCACCATCGGAGCCAACTCACCACCAGGTAGTGGTCAGTAGACAGCTCCGCCCCTCTCCTCACCCGAGTGTCCAAGACATGCGGCCGCAGATCAGATGAGACGACAACAAAGTCGATCATCGAACTGCGACCTAGGGTGTCCTGGTGCCAAGAGCACATATGGACACCCTTATGCTTAAACATGGTGTTCGTTATGGACAATCCATGACGAGCACAGAAGTCCAATAACAGAACACCACTCTGGTTCAGATCAGGGGGGCCGTTCCTCCCAACCACACCCCTCCAGGTCTCACTGTCATTGCCCACGTGAGCGTGACAAAAATGTGACTAGTGGAATGAATAATGCATATTTTATGACGCAAGGAATCGTAGCTCCTCTTACATTTTAGAAATGTTGAGTTCTTCCACATAACGAACTGCAAAAGTTTAACTAAATAAAACGTGAAGAAAAACTGTAATTTAATCCCAGAAGTTAAAGGAGAAATAAAGAGCTTTTTTTCCATTTCATATTTAGACGCTAATGGGTGTCAAAATTGCTTTTTGTGATTTAAATAAAAATATTTTCACACAACATTTAAAATTTGCAAGAATCTGGTGTTTATCTCTGGTGGTGTACTAGAACCAGTCCATCACAGAACCACACACAATCAAAAGATGATCATGTACACACATCCAGTTAGAGGCAATTTGTGATCTCCAGGTAACTTACCTGCATGTTTTTAGATTGTAGGGGAAAAAAGATAGAAAATCCCTGTATGCAAAAACAAACGCTTAAGGTTTTTCATTGCCTCAGCTTTGCGTCCACACGAAAACGGCATATTAGGAGCATGTAAACTGATTTTCAAAACTGGGTAACAAGCATGTTTGGAACGACAGTTTGAAATGAATTTCATTGAGCAGTAGGGTGCTGGTGCGATGGGTAAACTTCCTGTGCGGCCTTGGTCCTTCCAGAAATCCAACAGAAAAGACCAGAAAGTGTCTCAGGCCCAGGGTTGCCAGATCTCCAGACCGAAAGAAGCGATCAGTTCCTTCAAAACAAGCACAAACAAGCGACTCGCTCTTTCAAAAAAGGCCCCAAAAAAGCCCAGCTGGCAACCCATCCCATTGTGTAAAAAAAGGCAGTTTTAAACAGTATAAACATATTATGGCATTACATATAACCAGCAAAAATATACATTAAAGAACGTATTCAGTCTAAAAAATAAAAATACATTTTGCATTTTTATACAGCTGGTTTGTCATGTGTACAAATTAAAAAATAAAATTAAACTGCAAAGTCAACAAAACAACTTTCTTTATACTGTACTGATGCTCAATGAAGCAGATAGAAGAAAAAACAGCATACAGGCAGGAAAAAACTTTGATTTCTTAAAACTGTTTAAAAGTCTCCCATCTGTGGTCGGATCCAGTCTTGAAGAGCATGCTCTTTCTCCCAATCTTTATTATATTTTTTTCCATATTTACCCCACTTAGAGCTCATATTAGCGTTGTCTTGTCTAGACAAAGAATAAAGAACAGAGACAAAGAATAAAGAACAATGTTGCATTCGCGTGTAGTCGGATGTCCCGTGAAGAAACACGGTTTTTAATTTTAAACTCACTTTGAAAGTAATTTTCATTAATTTATCATTTTGTTTGCTAAAAACTAACATAGTTGAATGATACAAGATATATATGTTGTGTCACTATATGCAAAGTTCAAAAATGATGTCACAATACCTTTAAAATAACTTCAGGAGTTTGGCTCTGTCGCTTGCGCCAACTGCACCTGAACGTAACACATCCGCCTTGACGTAACATACGTGGATGGGGGGCGTGACAAACTACCTACCACTCGCATTACTGCTCGACTGAAAAACAAGCACAAATAAGCGACTCAATGTCAGAGTCAGAGTCAGAGTCAGAGAGAATTTATTGTCATTTGCACCGCATGTAGTACATGTGTTGAAAACGAGATTATGTACACAGGGTCCCAGTTACATCCAACAACAAATGCAAGAGAAAAACAATAATAACATCTAGGATTAACTAAGAGAGACATCAGCTAGTAATACACTAAGCCCTAATGTAGTAGAAAAACATCATTATAAACAGCAGCACGAACATGAGCAGATGGTCACAGATGAACGCAGCAACAAGAAACAGATCAGCATCAGCATGATGTGACATTTTGCAGTGTTTATTCTTATTATTTATTTATTCATGAGTCTGACAGCCTCAGGGTAGAAGCTGTTCCTCAGTCTAGTGGTTCTACATTTGATGCTCCTCAACCTCCGTCCCGAGGGGAGTGGTGCAAAGAGTGAGTGTGCTGGGTGAGTGAGGTCTTTCATGATGCAGGTGGCTCTTTTTCTGCATCTGGAGGTGTAAATGTCTGTGATGGTGGGGAGACTGACTCCCACAGACTTCTGTGCAGCCTTCACCACTCTCTGTAGAGCTTTCCTCTCTGCAACTGTGCAGCCTCCATGCCACACGTTGATGCTGGAGCACAGGACGCTCTCCACTGCACACCTGTAGAACGAGGTGAGGACTGAGCTTCTCAGACCGGCTCGTCTCAGCCGTCTGAGGAAGTAGAGTCTCTGATGACCTTTCTTGATCAGGCTGGTGGTGTTATTGCTCCAGCTGAGGTTATCATTCATGTGTACACCCAGGTATTTGTAGCTGGAGACCACCTCCACCGCAGATCCACCTATATACAGTGGGGTGTGGGTGTGTTTGTTCCTTCTGAAGTCCACAATCATCTCCTTCGTCTTCTTCACATTCATGTGAAGGTTATTCTCTTTGCACCAACTCTCCAGATGTTCCACCTCCTGTCTGTAGCTGGATTCATCATTATCTGTGATGCATCCCACCACAGCTGTATCATCTGCAAACTTAACAATATGACAGCCTGGATGTGTGGCTGTACAATCATATGTGAGCAGAGTAAACAGAAGAGGGCTCAGCACACATCCCTGAGGAGAGCCAGTGCTGAGGGTGATGGTGGAGGAGGAGAAGTTGTGGATCTTCACGGACTGTGGTCTGTTTGTTAAGAAGTCTAAGACCCAGTTACAAATAGAGGGGCTTAGTCCAAGTGTGGATAGTTTGTCTATCAGAGTTTGGGGGATCATGGTGTTGAAGGCAGATGTGAAGTCCACAAAGAGCAGACGCACGTATGAGTCCTTCTGATCCAGGTGGGTGAGAGCAGTGTGGACCACGGAGGAGATGGCGTCCTCTGTTGATCGGTTCTCACGGTATGCATATTGATGAGGGTCCTCGTTGATGTTGACGGCTGTCTTGATGTGGGACATGACCAGTTTCTCAAAACATTTAGCGACTATCGGGGTGAGGGCCACCGGTCTATAGTCATTCAGACCAGTCACTGTGGAGCTTTTTGGGACTGGGATGATGGTGGCAGTCTTCAGGCAGGTGGGAACTGACGGAAATGTCCGCGAAAAGCCCAAAAAACCGCCACAAGCGGCTGATCAAATTTGAAAGCGACTCCAGGAAAAAACAGGCCCAATGCCGCTTGAAATAAGTGGACTTGGCAACTATGCTCAGGCCTGACTTGGAAAGTTTTCTGAAAGGGATATAGTTCTGTGCCATCTAAAGCACCCATATTGTCTTTATATTTCATTTCCAAGCAGCCAGCTTTTCCTTTAGTTCTTCAAAAGTGATTTGGACCAATTCTCCAGGCTTTCTGAAGTTCTTTCAAAGGTTTTCATTGGATTTTAGCTGCATTTTAAGTGATTTTTCAGAACTTGCGTTCCACAGAAGCTGTTAACCCATTCATTCGAATCTGGTGTGTCATACAGGGAAACAACTAAAACATGCAGGATGGGGTTCCTCAAGGACCAGTGTTGGGAACCACTGAACTGTACATCAAACTTTTAGCGAAAAGTTATTATGAATCCCCTTGTTGGTGCTTCTTAATATCCGTCTGTAATGAAAGGGAATAAATTGTTTCTTTGATGCAGGCTGGTAATTTTAACAATGACCATAAAAGAGTGTCTGTGTTGTGTTGATTCAACACTGGTTCATCTCTTGAGTTTAGGAGACTTTTTATGTCAGAGTGGATGATAAGTGACATGAAAAAATAAAAAAATAAAAAAAACACTTTCTTAACTATCTGGAGAGAAAATGTCTGAAAAAGAAGCTAAAGTGCAAATAAACCTAATTAAAAAAAAAGGAAGTATTCATCAAGACCAGTCTGGCTGACAGAAATCAAAATATAGCAAAATGAGAAAGTACTCAAACTGGATGAGGTCAGGCAGGAATCCTGACCTCATTCCTGTGGATTCCTGTCCACAGGAATCCCCGCCATGGACTATGTTTGCAGATGACATTGAGAAATGTGGTGAGAACAGAGAACAGGTGTAAGAGAACTTGGAGAGGTGGAGGTATGCACTTCAAAGAAGAGGAATGAAAGTCAGTAGTAAGACAGAGTCCGTGTGTGAATGAGAGGGAGGTCAGTGGAACAGTGAGGCTACAAGGAGCAGAGGTCACAAAGGTTCAGGACTTCAAGTGCTTGGGGTCCAGGAAAATGGAAAATGTGGTAAAGAGGTGAAGAAGACAGTCCAGGAATGATGGAGAAAAGTTTCAGGAGTGATTTGTGACTAAAAGGTGTCAGAAAAGGTCAAAGGAATAGTTTACATGACAGTGGTGAGACCAGCTATGTTGTATGGTCTAGAGACAGGGACATGGACAAAAAGACAGGAGACAGAACTGGAAGTAGAAATGAAGATGTTGAGGTTCTCCTTAGGAGTGACAAGGATGGATAAGATCAGGAATGAGATCATCAGAGGTACAGCACATGTTGAACAACTGGGAGATAAAGTTAGGGAGGCCAGACTGAGATGGTTTGGACATGTCCAGAAGAGGGACAGTGGTTTGGACATGTTCAGAGGAGTGACAGTGAGTATACTGGTAGAAGGATGTTAGAAATGCAGCTGCCAGGAAAAAGACAAAGAGAAGATATATGGATGCAGTTAGAGAGGACATGGTTGGAGTGAGAACAGAGCTAGATGGAGGTGGATGACTTGCTATGGAGGTCCCTAAAGAGGGAAAAGCCAAAAGAAGAAGATAAATTACTCAAAAGTTTAGCTCAATACTTTCTTTTGCTGCGGTGAACAGCACAACTAAAGTTGGAATAATCTTTTTTGGTCCTGTTTGAATGCTTGACCCCATTATTGTCTCCGATTAGCTCCTGGCTCTAATTGAATGTAATTAATATTTAACTTGAGCAAGAGTTTATGCAGATGACTTTAATCTGCATGCAAACAGAAATATCAACACATGCTGAGCAGCTGCAGGTTGACAGCTTACTCTGTTAAATCAAACATGTGGCCATGAACACTTCCCTCCCACTGAAATGATGAGATCAACGGGGTCCTTAAAAACCTTGACATTTCCAGGTGACACATTCTCCCTGCAGAGTCTTAGAAGACATTATCCACCTGCTTTCACAACGTATTGCATAAAGTCATGTAGGGATGAGTGATTTGGTCTAAATGTCATTTCAGGATCTTTATGCTTTCACTTCAGTCGAGCATTAGTTCTATTTTTAACTCATTTTACAAAACGATTACGAAAATATAAAGAAAAAAAAACTGCAGTGTTACCTAAAGCAAAGTAATAAAAAATGGAAATGTTTGATCTGTCTTCAACATTTTTCTTTAGAATATTTTCATTTGATTGAACACATTCTTTACATAAGGTTTATATAAAACTTCTTCAAATGGCTAAACTGAGCCTTTTTTTTTTGTCACCAAGTGTTCACGTGTCAGAATATTTTTTAATTCAAACCTCTTCCTGTCGCCTGCAGCTTTGTTGGCTCCTCTTTTCTGCATGCTCTACTATGAGTCTGGTCAGTTATGAGTTTAATTATTGTTTTTTGCAACAAAATATATTTCTACTCTTGAAATATAAACCAGGGGTCCAGAAACGCATCTATTGATTATATCAACATATCAATTTGATTTAACAGCAAGTTCTCACTAAATTGGGCTTTGTCTTACCACAGTGGGGGCAGCTGTGGTGTAGTGGTAATGGCAGTCGTCCCCCGATCGGAAGGTTGGAGGTTCGAATCCCGGTTCCCCACACCATGTGTCGTTGTGTCCCTGGGCAAGACACTTAACCCCAAGTTGCTCCCGGTAGGACTGGAAAGGCGCCTTGCATGGCAGTCTGCCGCTACCGGTGTATGAATGCGTGTATGAATGGGTGGATGGTTGGTATTGTAAAGCGCTTTGGGGCTCCTCACAGGGGGCTAGAAAGCGCTATATAAATAAGCTCCATTTACCATTTACCATGGACAATATAACATTATAAATGTTAGTATGAAGGCTGTCACGTGTCGCGTATCGATGTGAACCCCTTTATTAGAACTGTACTGATATTTAGAAATGAGGTTCTGTGAAAATAGTGGAGCAGAAAAGTGAAACAATCTTTAAAAACTGTTTAAAAACTCATCTAGAACTGCGCCGCTCAAGGTGGCTGCATGTTGGAGCAGCTCTGTTACTTTCATTCTGACATTTTGCTCTTGGAAACTTTAATTCCTCTTTTTCTGGATGTAAATCACTTTTTTGGGGATGATTGTTTCCTCTGACATCGGATGCTGTGCAGCGCGAAGTTTTTTTACTGAAACTTTTTTAGTTTAGGACAGTTATGATGCGTAACCATGGCAACGTTTTTATTTTTTTTTGTGTGTGTTTGCGTTTTTTTTTTTTTTACAACAGGGAGCAGCTGATTAAGATCTCAAAAGCGCAAATAATATCTCAGTTACAGCCCCAAATCTCAAATGAGTTGAAAAGGAGGCGCCGTAGATGCATCCCTGTCTCCTTGCTGGCTGTGCTTGAGTGCCTGACCACTGAGATCCTAGAACTGGCAGGAAATGCGACTTGTGACAGCAGAACAGGATCATCCCCTGACACCTGCAGCTTGCTGTCTGCAGGGACAAGCAGCTCACCAGGCTGCTTGGAGGAGTGGCCCTCGCTCTGGGAGGAGTTCTGCCTGGCATTCTGGCGGCCCTACATCCCGATGGAACCAAGAGACCAGCCAAGTCTGGGAAGACAGATCGGACGGCATCTGCGACCTTTGGATCTGCTGTGGGATGGACTTTTACAGGAGATCCTTCCTGCCTACAGCCATCAGTATCTGTAACATCTTTTAATGAAACGAGGAGGATGATCTACAAGTATTTTAGAATTGAAAATGTGGATGCGAACATAGTAATCGTCTGAGTTACTTTGCTGTGAGGCCCCCTTGGTTTATTTTTTATATTTTTTTATTTTTATTTTTTGTTGAAAATCACATTAGCCACTCAAAATGTCTACAAAATAATTGTAATTTTAAATGCTGTTTAAATATCTCCAAGTTTAAAATGAAAATCCTTCTGCAAAATCACGAGTATGATTATTGTACGGAATTGCAAAATCAAAATGGCAGCCTTTTTTTTTCAAAAGATATTTGTGTTTATTTTTAGTTGACTAACCTTTAACAAAAACTATTTTGCTTTTATAAAATAAGCATTTTATCTTGAAAGTTGGTGGCCATGTTGAAATCCAAAGTGACTTTTTAAATAATGTCTAAGAAGGGTCTGTGCAAAGTTTTATTCTTGCATCCAGAATTTTAAAGGAGACCACAGATAGGTTTTTAAAAATTTTATGGTATGTCTGTGCGCTATCCAGACAATGTTCATTCAATTTAATACACAAAATAATTCTTAGATAATCAATTATACCCTTTTTAATTCTGCCATTTTTAACTTTCGTTTTGAACGACTGGTTTATGATAATGAGCTCTCATGGTCACGCCCTTCAAAGATCTGTTTACATTAACTACGCCCTCTGTAACAGCAAGTATCTCTAATCTGTTGTTGTTTTAAAATTAGCTCTTTTTTATTACTCATTTGACTTACTGTTAGTGCTAGCTTAAGATAACTTACCGAAAGCCGTCTGCGCGCGCCGCCATGAGCTGCTCCTTTTAGCCCGAATCCGATGCTAAAAATAGCTCGTTCCTCCTCCGCCCTTTTATGTCCGCTCGTTGCATGCAGCGCTTTTGGGAGCGATCTCTGTTCAGTCCAGACATACACAAAGTTCACTGAGTGTCTCCAGTTAATTTATCCGTATGAGGCAACCTCTGACCAGCCAGCCAGCTCCCAGCCGCAGATGGTCTCTTCGCCGGCGGTCTGCTCGTTTTCCGTCTGCCGGCTGCTCGTTGGGAGCGATCGCTAATACGCTAAAAATTGAACTAAAACGTAAAAATAACAATTATACTTTATTTATAAAGCCATTTAAAACAACCACAGCTGCAACAAAGTGCTGTACACATGAAATTAAGAACATTTAAACAAAAGATGAGATGAAATCAGGAAAAACAACCGTCACGTCTATTATACTGAAGTGGGTTGAGCCTAACCAGGGGTTGCTAGGTGAGGGGCTGGACTCAGGTTTGAGGTGGGTTGTGGCTGCGGTTTGTGACGTCACAAACCGCAGGATTTGAAAACGAAGTGTTTCTATCAAAGATAAATAAATATACTTAGAGTAAATAAACCACTGGGTGCATTTTTTTGGCACTAGGACTGTTTTTTTATGAAGTACATACCCAAAGTTGAGTAAAAAACCCATTAAAAAGTGAATTTTGCATGTGTGGTCCCCTTTAAACTTAGGGATGGGGCCGATCGATCCAGTATCGGTATCGGTATCCGATACCAGCATTATTTAAGTATCGGGTATCGGATCAAACCTGCCGATACTTTTCCGATCCAGCTTCAAAGAGCACTTGTGTTCAATCACAATCTGTGACTGCCCTTCTTAACATTGTGTGAGATAAACCCAATGAAGACACTCTTAAGCCTTACAATAGGGGGTTCCCTATTGTAAGGCTTAAGAGTGTCTTCATTGGGTTTATCTCACACAATGTTAAAATGAATAGTTTGGGTGCAAAAGTTTCATTATACAGAGTCAAATACCTGAACAGTATCGGATCGGGAAAGTATCGGTATCGGTCGATACTGAGTTAATAAGTATCGGTATCGGATCGGAAGTGAGAAATGTGGATCGGTGCATCCCTAGTGCTGATCTTGTCTGATTTCATGCTTTGCAACATGTCCTATTCAAGGAAGTTTACTGTTCAGATAAACTCAACGTTGTGCAACAAAAAACAACCAAAGAAAAGTTAAACCCACCTTGTTGGCATCTTGTTAAAATAATTTACTTAAGCTTCTCACATGTTAGCCAGCATAACTGAAATGATGGTCCTGCAACAATTGTCCCTGAGACTTTGGCCAAACAGACATGAACGTCCTTAAACACAGATCGACATTTAATAAAAGAGCAGTGTGATGTACAAACTTTGCTTAATTTACTTATTAAGCTTCTCACATGTTAGCCAGCATAACTGAAATGATGGTCCTGCAACAATTGTCCCTGAGACTTTGGCCAAACAGACATGAACGTCCTTAAACACAGATCGACATTTAATAAAAGAGCAGTGTGATGTACAAACTTTGCTTGTTAAAATTTACTTATTAAGCGTTGGCGCCTATGTTTCTGATGCCCATGCTTTTCAGTTGGGGCTGCTGTGGCTCTTTAATCCCTCCTCTGTTTATTTTGCTGTAGTTCTGCCATTCTGCTCCACAACGTTCTCCTCTGTCTTGTCCAACAATGGAGACCAATCTGCCCCATTGCTTTTACAGCCAACATTTATGTGGTACTTTATGACCGACTGTAACATCTCAACATGAGAAATGAGTAGACAACGTTTTTGCATCATTGCTACCTTAATTTTCTATAGTGAAGAGGTAAAACCACTTCCTAAAATGCCTCCTAAAGTTGTGGCTGCATCTGAACAAGTCAGGAAGTGATTACTCGGGGAAGGCAGCAGGGGACAAGCTTTTTATCCGACACAATTTGCAAAGGTGACCAACGTCAAAGGTCAGCGCCTCCTCCTGCATCTTGTTAGTATCGATCGTCCCACATGTGCCAAATGTGGCGCCCACTTTAATGCCTGTTTTCTTCAAGTTTGAAGTTTTGATCGTGCCTGCCATCTCCTGTTAATAGGGTTGGCATATTTTTGCATGCATTGCATCAAATTTCTTGAACTCTGCATGTAAAGATATAGAAATCATCTGCGAGAAAAAAAGTCCCTTTTATACAGTTTTCTCTAACCAGAGGTGTAAGGATGGGCTAGAACAGACCTGGGCATTGTAAGGCCCCAGGGCCACATGCGGCCCTTTGGTTGACTCTGACCGGCCCCCATAAGGGGAGTTACAACAAAAACATAGTTTCTAATTTTACCTCATTTGTGGACTGCATTGCTTTAATTTTGATGTCTTTTTAAAATTCACGTACAAAATGATGCAATATGTAAATCAAGACANCACATGTGCCAAATGTGGCGCCCACTTTAATGCCTGTTTTCTTCAAGTTTGAAGTTTTGATCGTGCCTGCCATCTCCTGTTAATAGGGTTGGCATATTTTTGCATGCATTGCATCAAATTTCTTGAACTCTGCATGTAAAGATATAGAAATCATCTGCGAGAAAAAAAGTCCCTTTTATACAGTTTTCTCTAGCCAGAAGTGTTTAAATGTTTAAATGTTTATTAAATTTGTTCATTTTTTTTTTTACAAAAGAAACAATACAAGACAATCTCATAAATGATAGTGTACAAAATATAAAAAAATGAAATGGTAGTAGAAAGAAGAATAAATCTTATTATATCTGCCCCTTCAACAATCAGATTAAACAACAATAATCAACCATGTAAACAATAATAATCTTCAACCAACTTTTTCCAACAATCAGATTAAACAATAATAATCTTCAACCAACAGTACAAAATGACTAACTCTTTCTAATTTTCTAACTAATACAATACACATTACGCTATTTCATATTTTTTTAACACATTTGTTTTGATCATTTTCTTAAATGTAAACATTGACTTGGCATTTTTAACTACATTCTCCAAGCCATTCCATAATCTAATTCCCTGGATTGAGGTAGAACGTCCCTTCAAACTAGTTCTGAATTGTGGTTTTACAAACAACTCTGTCCCCTTAAGATTATAACAACTTTGTCTTTTAACAAAATGCATTTGGATATTTAAAGGTAATGCATTATTTTGAGCCCTATACATAACTGATAAAATATTATAGTCTACCAAATCATGGAACTTCAATAACTTTAGCTGATAAAATAATGTACTTGATGGATGACGGTAAAAGACAGTAGAAGTGTAACATGGGCTAGAAGAATCAGTTTAACACGTATATTTTAGTACTAACCTTTGAGTTGCTGAGAACAGTCTCTGCTTTATAATCTTTGCTATCCAACTCCTAATTAAGACGTCTTTGCTGCAGGAGCATTGATCCAACAGGTTCTGTGAAAGCCACATCTGGTGTCTCTAACCACGTTGGTATTGATCAGGTTTGTTTAAACTGAGGCCCGCAGCGTTTCTTACTTGATGGGGAGAAAAACAGTGGCATCGTTACACAAGCTTTAAATGTGAGTCGCTGCTGTCTGGCATTTTTATTTGTTTGGGAAGATCTTTGAGCGGCATAATGCAAAGGTCAGAAACTACATAAGAATAGACGTGAAAAAGGTTTTGTCATGACAAATGAACTCTAATAACCTTTGTGATTTCCAATGCCCGGCTTTGCAAACTAAATTTATTCTGCAAAATAAATCCAACTCAGAAGATTTAAAGTTTTGTATTCATAAGATACTATATTTGATTTCTTTCTTCTTAGGGTTAATAAGGTTTGCATCTCTGGAAGTAGAATCTGGGTCATTCTTTTTTTTTGTAAACTTTTTTGTTTTCCTTTTTGATCCGGTTGTGTGGCTGCAATATCTTTGAGATTAGGAGCATTGTATTTGTACCAAACTGTCAGGATACGAACGCCGGGGGTCAATGAGTGCACTCAGACAAAGAAAAAATTTGTCACAGGAAATCAGCACTCTAATCTAAAAAAGGCTGTTACAGAGGAGACTCTCTAAAGCACTCCACACCAAACCAGAGCAAGAATTTAGCTCAGATGAAGACCGGCCGATCTGCTGTGTGGAAAAGTTTTGCTTGAACAGTGACACAATGCTCCTGGTGTCTAATCAACACCTCAATTAATAAACTTTAAGTATGTGAACAGCACGTTAGCACTCAAAGAAAGGTGCACATGACAATATAATGTATCTGTGTTTTGTCTGGCAGCAAAAAAAACCTTTTCAGTCAGAGGATTGACTGACGAAACTCAAAGAAATCATTGGTTGTACATCTACAGCAGGGGGCGGCCGTGGTGTAGTGGTAATGGCAGTCGTCTCCCGATCGGAAAGTTGGCGGTTCGACTCCCGGGACCCGCACCATGTGTCGTTGTGTCCTTGGGCAAGACACTTAACCCTGAGTTGCTCCCGGTAGGACTGGAAAGCACCTTGCATGGTAGTCTGCCGCCACCGGTTTATGAATGTGTGTAGCATTCAATATATGTCAATCAATCAATCAATCAATCACCTTTATTTAACCAGGTAGAGCCCATTGAGATCGAGATCTCTTTTACAAGGGTGACCTGGTCAAGTGGTCAGCAGCACACGTCACATTGGCAATAGGCATTTGCACTTATCAAAAAGAAAATAAAGAAAACTACAATCACAGTAAACAGATGTTGACAGTTCAAAACCAACAGGATATGACAGATTTCTATATACATTATATACAAAACAAGCAGACAAAAAAAACCAACAATGACATGTATATTGGATAAGTAGTGGTTAGAAACATCTGCAATGGTCAAGTTTCTTGATGACATTTTCTACTACGGTTGACATAAAGGATCCAGGAGAGATGAATGTTGATAGTTTCAGATCTTTCTGTAAGTTGTTCCAGGCTGAGGGGACGGCGAAGCTGAACGCTCTTTTTCCTAGTTCAGTTCTGACAGGAGGAACTGACAGGAGGACTAAATCGTTAGAGCGCAGGGAGTAATGACTGTGTGATGTTTGTATTAAGGAGGTGAGGTATGACGGGACCAGGTTTAGGAGGGTCTTGTAGATGAAGGATATCCAGTGAGTGTATCTGCGAGTGCTGAGAGATGACCAGCCAGATTTTACGTAAAGCTCACAGTGATGAGTGCGAT
Source organism: Garcialebias charrua (assembly GCA_038048925.1). Taxonomy (NCBI): domain Eukaryota; kingdom Metazoa; phylum Chordata; class Actinopteri; order Cyprinodontiformes; family Rivulidae; genus Garcialebias; species Garcialebias charrua. Next base: position 39,104 of record JBBPBX010006164.1, read on the forward strand.
AACTGGAGTCAGTAATGAACCGAAGGGCACCGTGGTAAATGGAGTCTAAGGACTGTAGGTATTTTGATGCAGCACTCATGTACAGCACGTCACCATAATCTAGTATTGGCATGAATGTTGCAGCTACTAATGTTCTCCTGGCTTTGCATGAGAAGCAGGATTTGTTTCTGAAGAAGAAACCTAGCTTCAGTTTGAGTTTAGTGGCCTATGTGTAGCACTTTGAGATTTTCAGTAATGAAAAGTGCGTTATAAATTGAATTAATTATTATTATTATTATTATACAGCTGACAAACTTTTGGTATCGATCTAAATTTAAGTTTTCCACTATAATGAATCTTACCCACCATACAATGGCTGTAACTCTTCTTCATTTGTAGATATTGGCTAAACTTTGATATGGTACCTTTAGCAGGCTAGGTGTCGGCCAATGTGCGTTTCTTTAAGTAATTTACTTTTTTAATCATTTTAATTTTTGCATTGAGAGTTTGTATTCACAAGGGAGGCCCCTTGACGTGACATGGGCTGTCTTTCTTTCTTTGTTTTTGGTTCTCAAAATGGCGGACGCTCAGTGTGGTTTGAGCTCTATAACAGTTTTCCCAGAAAGCGTTTTAATAAAAAATCAGTAAACAAGTTCTCAGCTTCTTTTTGCAGAGAAAAACAACTTTAAACAAAGGCACGGGCTTCAGCATTTAATTTTGGAGCTTCGACAAGACAGAGGTTTTTTCCCCGAGGTCGGCTTGTTAGCTTAGCTCAGGGGTCTGCAACCTTTATGATCAAAAGAGCCATTTTTACACCTTCATGCACTAAATTAAATGTGTCCAGAACCGCAACAACCTGCTACAACTGTTATCAACTGGTGGCCCATGGGCCACTTTAAGTTTGTTGGAGGAGACTTTAGTGGCCAGTAGGGGTGACCTTATAAAGCTAAAAATATCTAATATAGTATTTATTGATACTATTACAATTTAAGATAAATGAAAAGACCAGATTCTTGTAAAGAGGTGGGGAAAGTTTTTAAATTAAAAAACAAAACAAACTACAAGCTATGCAGACCTATGTACTTTTTTTATTGTGGGGAAAAATAATTAAGTATAGAAATAAAGCAAAAAGTTAAAGTGAGTATTTGCCAAAGAAATTACATGAAAACAGCTAAAACTAGTAGTTTTTGTTGTTGTTTGTATGACAACCAATAAACTTCAGTTTTATGTTAGTTTTATTCAAAGCTTGAAAGAGCCGCTGTGGAGGAACCAAAGAGCCGCATGTGGCTCTAGAGCCGCAGGTTGCAGACCCCTGGTTTAGCTCATAACTTAGCTGCTTTTAGTGAAGAGAGAAGAAAAAAGAGAAGAAACGATAAAGCCGATAAATGAAAATGGGGTAAGTAGTTTTCATTCATCATGTGATTAATTGATTAGTTGATTTATTGTTTATCGTGATGGGCCTATGTGTATCACCACACTCCTATCGCTGTTTTAAAGTTCACTCTCTCAAAAATGAGATTAAAGCGAAGATTTGTGCCATTTTATTTTATATAATTGTGAGTTCCACTTTAAAATACTGTTCATTTTTCACCTTTACAAGCCTGTTCTGTATGAGGAACAGATTCAATATCTGCGAGCTCATATTTGTCAAGTTAAATTAGTTGTCTGGGAACACGGAGCCTCCGGGCCTTTTCAGCAGCTCGGCGTTCGTAACTGGCTTTGGCTAACATCTTGTTTCACTGTCGGTTGAAACTTTCCTCTGCTGTTGTCCCTCTTCGAAAGTTTTCAAGTTTGACCACGTTGCTTACAGTCTCTATTCCACTTTGTCAAAATGTTGCGCTGTTTTAGACGAGGATATGAAGATGGAGAAAAAGAGGGTAGAGACGAGGATTTGCTGCAGTTGAAAAATGTCATGTTCCGCTCAAGAGGCGTGCGTTTCCACGTCTTAAAAAGAACATTCTGTTCACGAACGGAGCCCTTTCACATTTTGGGTTTTTTAAATGTAACTTGGACAATGTCCCATTTAATTCAAGCCCCAATATGTGTTAAATTTCATATTGTGTTTTTGAAGAACAGCCTGAATAGATTGTGTTGATTGGTTCAGCGGGATGCTATTTACCAACACCTTTTCAATCATCTCTCATTCTGCACTAAAGAATGGCATAAAACACAAACTCAAAAGAGTGGATCTCTCTCCGCTGAATGCATTTCAAATAAAAGCTCAGATTTGTGGTGTTTTGTACTATTATAAAGGCATTGCTTGCACTGCTTGTGCACATTTGGTTTTACAAACACTCGGTGCTGAATCTGGCTGTACCAAGCTGGTTACCCGCTGCTTTCTGCCACAGATACCTGATATTCTTTCAGCACACGCTCACTTTACTCCTTCCCCAGCTCTCTTCCAAATATTCTCAAATTCAAAACCGTGATGCTGCTGCACACAACTTCAAAGAGACCATGGCTTAGGGCACGGTCCGCTTCCTCCACGCTGCGCCATGTTTACTCTTTTTATCCCACTCTGCCAGCACTGCGCTCATCAATCTACCTGCTGTCGACTCGTCTCCGTCCTGCCTCATCAGTCTTGAAATGAACTTTTCACTCCGATAGAAACGCTAGAATTTACTTTGAATTTTAGTTGGTAAAGTACAGCAGCTGCAGTAAACTTCTCAAAGTGTGGATCAGAACTGAGGCGGTTCCTGGACTCGGCGGCTCAGGCTGGCTCTGTTCGTAGTTTGCCTGGACATCTGATTTTCTCCTTAACTGTTAGTAGAACTGAGACTTCATTAGATAAATTAGAAATCGCTGCATGCAGTGTAAACTATGACACAGTGCAAATGATGCTATGCTAAAGCCGTCAGTCGTTTATGCAGAATGCTGTCATTATGAACCTGATCTGCATTTTGGATTGAAAAGACTTTAAACATAATTTGAAGTGTCTACGATTCAGACTTGAGTTTTCCAACATTTTTTACTTGTCTCTCATGTTCAGGGAGTTTTAGTCAGGGTTTATGGATGTTTTTAACTACTATGGTTGAGAATAACTGTCCATGAACCATGTGTTTGAGTTAGCAGAGAGTTAGAGGGAGCTGGACGAGAGCTGATTTGATCCTGCATGCGCAGATGGCAGTCCACTGGTCTTCCTGTGAGCCGGGAGCTGACGAGCTTATAAAAACAAACCTTGCACGCTGCCCGTGGCAGATTCTCGTGACCGGGCTCCATGCATGTAGAACTTCAGAACATCTGTGTAACCTGTTGTGGAATTCTGCCCTGGCAAGTAAAACAACTTAAAAATCTTTTTTTTTTTTTATTAAAGTTTTTAATTAATTTTGCATATATATATTAAAAAAAACGTAAAAGATCATGAAATTTTTTTTTTCATAAATTTGTGAAAGAATTAAAATACATAAAATGAAAGGTGGCAGAAAGAAGAAAAATTTCTTATTTTGTCTGCCCCTTTAAAAAAAAAAAAATAATTAACAATCAATTTAAACAAAATCTTCCAGAAACAACAGATCAATTTAGTAACATTTCAAGTCAAAGTCAACTTTATTGTCAGAACTGCAATATGTACAGGACATACACAGGATTGAAATTGTGTTTCTCTCAGTCCCTCGGTGCAACAGTAACCATTTAAACACTAAAACACTGAAACATTTAATAAACATAAGCATAAAATAGTAAAAGTGTAACACTGTCCTGAGTTTTTGCATAGTAGTATAAAAGTATGAAAATTTACACCAACACTAAAACACTAAACATTTAATGAACATAAGCATAAAATGAAATAATAAAAGTGTAATACTGTCCTGAGTTTTTGCATAGTAGTATAAAAAAAGTATAAAAAGTATATCTATAAAATAAACTGAAGGTTCTAGCATTGACATTTGCAAAGAGTGGCAAAGCAGCATATGAGTTAATGTACACAGTATATGTATGAGGTAGTTGATGTTGGTATAGAGGCAAAGTGGCATATGCAGTAAGGCACATTGGGCATCCTTAAATAAGGCTAGTCAGAGAATACTGTATATGTATCAGCAGTAGTGTAGATATAAAAGTAGTGTAAATGTAAACAGTAGTAATAAATGTAAACAGTAGTAATAAATGTAAACAGTATTAATAAATGTAAACAGTGAATGTAAACAGTAGTATGTAAACAGTGAATGTAAACAGTAGTATGACTATAGGCAGTAATGTAATACAAACATTAGTGCAAATATGAGTAGTGCAAACTGAATGAGCACATGACCGAGAGTTTAGTGAATAACCCGTTTGATGACACACTCAACTCACACTCAACAATTAACAATTACATTTGAATGCTTTACTTAAAGCTTTAGTATTTTTTGCTAGCAGTTTAGACTTGATAATTTTTTTGAATTTCATCACAGAGTTGACATCTTTAACATCTTTTTCCAAAACATTCCACAATTCCACCCTTATTCGAAATAAAACATCCCTTCAAACTAGTCCTATATCTAGGTTTAGCAAACATTTCAGTTCCTTTTAAACTGTAACAGTTTTCTCTCTTTACAAAAAAAAAACCTTATCATGTCATCAAGTGTAGCTTCTTTGAGTAAGTAAGATGAATAGATATTTTTTTCCAACAGTAAGAACAGTAATATTCTTGTGCAACGACTCTCAACGACTACCACACTAACTAAGTTTTAGGCCAACGTCTGTTAAACTGACTGAGATAAAGACGTTTTTTCATTTGCTAGGATTGTTTTGCTGTGGTGATGCAGAGGTTAGTTTAAAAACTAAAACTCACTGGAAAAATGGACTGTAGCCATGTAAGTGACAGTTTACACAGCAATTGTGGATGTTTTTTTGTTGTTGGTCTTTTTGTTAAATCGAGCCAATAAGCTTAACCCAAACCCTAAAAAAACATGTTTGAGACCATGTAGATGAGCCCTATTAAAGTGCATTGTTTTATATTTGATATCTTCTGAAAGTTTTTTGTTTTAACGTTCTCCCATAGCGGTGAAGCAG
>JBBPBX010006164.1:47897-59791 GCA_038048925.1 Garcialebias charrua
CGGCATATTCATTACAACGCTCTGTGATGAAAATAAACGGGGACATGTAGACGAACATTTTAAATATCCGAACATGTATGTACGGAGATATTTTTTTGCGCAGATATTAGTTTTTCAAACACCAGGCTACGTGTGTACAGGGCCTAAGAATACACAAGAATAACACTGTGGATTTTTTAAACTACAAAAAAATAAAAAGGGCGTTTTTCAACACGAGTTAGCAGAAAAGCTTCGTCAGTGGAGTCAAATTATCATCTCTGTGGACCAGCCTGGACTGACTGAAGACTTGATTATCTCTGTGGACCAGCATGGACTGACTAAATACCTGATCATCTTTTTGGACCAGCCTGGACTGACTGAAGACCTGATCACCTCTGTGGACCAGCCTGGACTGACTGAAGACTTGATCATCTTTGTGGACCAGCCTGGATTGACTGAAGACTTGATCATCTCTGTGGACCAGCCTGGACTGACTGAAGACTTGATCACCTCTGTGGACCAGCCTGGACTGACTGAAGACTTGATCATCTCTGTGGACCAGCCTGGACTGACTGAAGACTTGATTATCTCTGTGGACCAGCCTGGACTGACTGAAGACTTGATTATCTTTGTGGACCAGCCTGGATTGACTGAAGACTTGATCATCTCTGTGGACCAGCCTGGACTGACTGAAGACTTGATTATCTCTGTGGACCAGCCTGGACTGACTGAAGACTTGATCACCTCTGTGGACCAGCCTGGACTGACTGAAGACTTGATCATCTCTGTGGACCAGCCTGGACTGACTGAAGACTTGATTATCTCTGTGGACCAGCCTGGACTGACTGAAGACTTGATTATCTCTGTGGACCAGCCTGGACTGACTGAAGACTTGATTATCTCTGTGGACCAGCCTGGACTGACTAAATACCTGATCATCTTTTTGGACCAGCCTGGACTGACTGAAGACCTGATCACCTCTGTGGACCAGCCTGGACTGACTGAAGACTTGATTATCTCTGTGGACCAGTCTGGACTGAATGAAGACTTGATTATCTCTGTGGACCAGCCTGGACTGACTGAAGACTTGATTATCTTTGTGGACCAGCCTGGACTGACTGAAGACCTGATCACCTCTGTGGACCAGCCTGGACTGACTGAAGACTTGATCATCTCTGTGGACCAGCCTGGATTGACTGAAGACTTGATTATCTTTGTGGACCAGCCTGGATTGACTGAAGACTTGATCATCTCTGTGGACCAGCCTTGATTGATTGAAGACTTGATCATCTCTGTGGACCAGCCTGGATTGACTGAAGACTTGATTATCTTTGTGGACCAGCCTGGACTGACTGAAGACTTGATCATCTCTGTGGACCAGCCTGGATTGACTGAAGACCTGATTATCACAGTCAGAGTCAGAGAGTCAGAGAGTCTTTATTGTCATTTGCACCGCATGTTGTACATGTGATGAAAACGAGATTATGTACACGGGGTCCCAGTTACATCCAACAACAAATGCAAGAGAAAAACAGTAATAACATCTAGAATTAACTAAGAAAAACATCAACTAGTAATACACTAAGCCTAATATAGTGGAAATAAACAGCAGCACGAACATGAGTTTGTATGAGCAGATGGTCACAGATGAACACAGATGAACACAGCAACAAGAAAACAGATCAGCATCAGCACAATGTGATATTTTGCAGTGTTTATTTTTTATTTTATTTTTATTTATTCATGAGTCTAACAGCCTCAGGGTAGAAGCTGTTCCTCAGTCTAGTGGTTCTACATTTGATGCTCCTCAACCTCCGTCCTGAGGGGAGTGGGGCAAAGAGTGAGTGTGCTGGGTGAGTGAGGTCTTTCATGATGCAGGTGGCTCTTTTCCTGCATCTGGAGGTGTAAATGTCTGTGATGGTGGGGAGACTGACTCCAACAGACTTCTGTGCAGCCTTCACCACTCTCTGTAGAGCTTTCCTCTCTTCAACTGTGCAGCCTCCATGCCACACGTTGATGCTGGAGCACAGGACGCTCTCCACTGCACACCTGTAGAACGAGGTGAGAACTGGGCTGCTCAGACCAGCTCGTCTCAGTCGTCTGAGGAAGTAGAGTCTCTGATGACCTTTCTTGATCAGGCTGGTGGTGTTGTTGCTCCAGCTGAGGTTATCATTCATGTGTACACCCAAGTATTTGTAGCTGGAGACCACTTCCACTGCAGACCCACCTATTATCTCTGTGGACCAGCCTGGACCTCAGGACAACTAAAGACCTGATCACCTATGTGGGTTTCCAGTAGTTGAGCATCATACCCAACACGTTCTCCAAGCACCAACACACAAAGATCTCATGATATTGCAGAAGATTGCACATGAAGCTTTTTACAAGGCTTAACTCAACATATAATGGTCTTGGTTGAAACTTGGGCATGAAAGGCGGTGGGCGATAAGGCTGTTCAAGATTATTTAATTAAAAGACGGTTCCTAAATACAGAGAAGCTTAGATGAGATTGTGAATGAAATGTCTAGGTAATTTATAAAGTCTTGCTCCCGCAGCTGAAGCTACAGGCTAGAACTGATCAAAGGACGTGAGCGGCCGTCGCTGCTTCTCCTGGCAGAAGATTTGTTCACAGCGAAGAAGCCACATGGAGGCATTTCTCCACCTTAGATAAAAAGTGAAATGTCTGCGTGATCTCAGCCAGGGAACACATTAGTCCAATATTGTTCAGGCGTAACCCTGAGTTGTGAGGGCTCAGTCTCCTTGAGACAGATTTTTATGCACACACACACTTTCCCCATTTGAAGCACGCTGGTGAAAAATGTCACTGAAGCTGACAACATGGGCGCCTGTCTTCCAAGTTGGCAAACGGCAGGAATAATAAATACAGAACACCTGTTGTGTAATGAGCAACTGAGAGCCAGGAGGAAGATTTGAGTTGGATTGGCAGCAGAAGCATCCGTCAGTGGCGCTCCGGGCTTTTTTTCTCTCTTTTCTTCCCAAATAGAAACAAACACGAGGAGTGATATCTGTTTTCAGATCAAACATTAACAGACTGAAGAAGCTGGAAGATTAAAAAGCCTTCACACCAAATGACAACAAACCCACTGATGAACTTGTTTCATTGCAAAGGCAAGGCGGGCAAGCTCGCATCACTTGCCAGGAAATGGATGAGACAACTGTCCTTTTTTATTTTCCCCTTCGTTTGAAGTAAACAGACTTCTGCCATCCAGCATCCTCGGCACAACACCGTTCACTCTGGAAGCCGGAGCACTCGATTACAGCCGATAAAAGATAAAGCACATACTTTATAACAAAACGGATATGAGCTCATATTTTCTGCCTTCAGCCGTGGCTCAGGTTCAGCGAAGGGTGGTGTGGAGTTGCTTGATGACACGTCACCTAGATGTTTCCTGATTTAAAATTTCAGCTCATAGTCGAACTTGCCAAAGCTGAGTAAAGACGTTGGCCGCATCTTCACTCATGTAGCTCTGCTCCCAGCGTCTTCCAACGCCCAACCGTGAGGGCGCTGTGTAATTTGTCAAGGCATGAACGGCTCATGTAAAGCTTCCTCTGACACGGGGAATGGGAATATGAAACAAAGAATGTTCATAAATATGCAATGAGCGTTCTTTGCTCGTCTTCCAGTACAGATGCAACGTTATTTTGTATTTGATAAGGATATATAAAGCATGATGTGACACCTTAGAAACCGCAGAACAAAGACCTGCAGAGGAGCGTAACGACACATTAGACTCCAATCAGCCTCTTATAGTGGGCGAAATGATTAATTGATTCATCACTTAATTGCAGAAGACATCTGACTTTAGTTTTAATCATGTTAATCATCTTTTTAGGTACCTCGTGTTGGACGCCCAATAACCAACTGATGAGATAATTTGCTTATTTCTTTCAGTTGCTTTCCTTGCCTGACAGCTTTAATTTACGTCAAAATCTACAGACGAGAAGTATGTTGCAATATAAAGAAGAGATTATTTGAGAGAGTTGCGTGAAAAACTGGTCTGAGTGGTCATGACTGAACTGCTCCACCATAACACTTATTACACAGATACATGTTTGGACATCAGTCCACTGAAAATCTGTCTGTGACCTGCAGGACTTCTTTAACTTCTGCAGAAAATCTAAAACTAAACATTATTTAAGGTGACCTTTTGTTCATACTCTTTTAATACAAGAATTTAGATATTTTGAAGCAGATTTCCATGGAAAGGTTGAGCACAACTAATATCCCAATAGTGGTAACAGCTTCTCAATTAACATCAGTTTGGATAAATAGTTTAAATCTGACCAAACTGATGAGCTAACACCTTGTCTGAGTGAAGGAAAGCCCAAAATGGATTGCTACCACCTTAAAATGTTCACATTAGCAAATTTCATAAAATACTCAGAATCAACTTTATGTCATTGTACAGTTAAGCACCACAAAAACAAGTCTTTGACTCAGGTGGAGGAGTTCAAATATCTAAGCCTCTTGTTCACCAGTAATGGTATAAGACGGAGTCAGAGATGTAGAAGCAAATCATGGCTTGGTCTTCAGTAATGAGGATGTTGCTTCAGTCTGTCATGGGGAAAAAAAGTGAAGTCAAAAGGCAAAGCTTTCGATTTACTGATCTGTTAATGTTCTGTTCATCGTCTGTGGCCATGAGGTTGGGATCACGACCAAAAGACAAAATCCTGCATACAAGTGGCTGAAATTAACTTCCTTCATAGGGAGATTGGGCTCAGCCTTAGAGGCAAGGGGAGGATCGCCATCATCTGGAGGAAGCTCTTAGTGGAGCCGCCACTCCTTCACATCAAAAGGACTCCATTGAGGTGGTCTGGGCATCTGCTTAGGATGCCTCCCTTTGGAGGTTTTCCAAGCATGTCCTGCCAGTAAGAGACCCCGGGGTGGACTCAGAACTCACTGGAGGGATTGTGTATCTTCTCTGACCTTGGAACACCTCAGGATCCCTCAGGAGTTGCTGGAGAACGTTGTTGGAAAGAGGAATGTCTGGGTTTCGTTCCTATACCTGTTGCCTCTCTGATCCAGCTACAGATAGACAGAAGGAGATTAGGTTTAGTTTTATTGTCATACGGAGATCAACACAAGGTCAAAAATGCTCAGGACAAGAAGAATCCACTTGACTCTCAAAAAAAAAAAAAAAAGAAAAAAGAAAGAAATATCAAAGCATGCAACAAAAATACAAAACAAGGTGCCAAAAGTGAAAAAGAAATACATCTGCAGCAGCTTGGTCCCAGAGCCCTATATAGAGAGAGTTGCGACACTCTTTGTACTCGCCGCTAGGTGGTCACGTGGTTCATGCAGCTCTCAAATGTTCCAAACAGCTCGTCGCTGCCAGTCAGTTTGAGCAGCTACTGGCGCAACAGAACACAAAATTCTACTTTTCTTACATTGTCCGGTGTCTTTCAGTAATTATTGAACAGTAACAAACTGATTACTTAACTGATTACTGATTATTTCACTGACTATGCGTTTTATTAAAGTCTTTTTAGACGTGGCAGATGTATTTCTCATTACAGTGAAACGAAACTGTAAACACATTTGTTTGGAAAAAAAATGTCTATGCAATACAATGATCAAAATAGCCATTTCAACAGTGTTTTATAATGTTACACATGTAAAAAAAAAAAGAAGAAAATAGAGTAACACTTATTAGAAAGCTAGTTCTGATGTTCTGTGCATGAGAATGATCTACCTTGTCCTCCATGCCATCAGTATCTGCTCCAGCTTACCTTAGATCTGGGATGAAGTCTTCATTTCTGCACATTATATAATTGTTCTATTTGTTTTTTTTTATTAGCAACTGAGTACCTGGATAACAGAGTTGATTGTGCTTGTAGCCTGACTACTACTGTAAAATTGTAATTCACTGATTAAAATGTTACTGTTTCTAGTTATAATCATAACAGATGACAAAATAAGTGTTAATTGTGTAAAAATAAATTACAAAACAATTATAAAATATGTAAAATGTAAAACAAGCTTTAATGAAGTACATTTACTACTATTGTTTATTAATTACATCATATCAAGTCAGCAGGTGCAACATCACCATCATCACAACAACACAGACTGAGTGCTGTAAATTTAATCTGCAAAAACATTTTCAATCAGGGCTCAAAATATTTATACTATTTATTAATTACATACAGGAAGCACAACAAGATGGAAGCAAGTGGTGTCTTACCATTTCAGTGGCAATTCTACCAATGGGTCAAATTATAAGCCAATCATTCTAGAAATAATTGAAAGAGCAGCTTCCATAGGCCTTCTCGTGCTAAACATCACTACTGACATGAGCAGTGCTAACAGAGCGATGTGGCGGGCATTTGGAGTGGGCCACAACAAAACATCTGTCCAACACCCAGCAAGACCAGATAAAAGGCTTTACTTCATGTCCCACATCTGGTAAAGAATTTGAAGAGTGCCCTGGTTCGTGGACAGACTTTTATAATTCCACCAGACGTGCTAAATGAGGGACTTCAACACAATGAAGTTTCACTTGATTCAATGAAAGATATGGTTGAATTTCAGGAAGAAATGCCTTTCAAAATTGCATCAAATCTTACAAAAAACTCTTCAGCCAAGTCATTTTAAGAAAATGAAGGTGGAGCCTGCAATGCATGTTTTCAGCAAGTCAGCAAGTGCAGGTGTGAAATATATGGTGGAGCAGGAGCAGCAGCGACGTCCCTCCAACCTGACAACAGCCTGGTTTCTGGAGCAGGTGAACCACTGGTTTGATCTGATGTCCTCTCGCCACCCCGTGTCTTCTGGCAGAGTTCCTGGACATTAAGGAGACATTTCACAGTCCTGGCCTAAGTGTGGAGCAGCTGATTGGAAACACAGGTCCTTCTGAGTGATTTCATCAACAGTGAAACCTGTATTCTGTACCATCTTACAGGGTACATAGTAAATAAAGTCATCAAACATTCAAACATCTGTGATGGATGCTCAAGTTCAAATAAGCAAAAATGATGAGACTCTGGAAGGAGAGCATGGTACCTTACTGACACTGAAGGAATTCAAACCAGGAGTCCTGTGTCGGCCATCACATGAAGCCTTCAGTCTGGTCCAGAAAGTTGAAGGGCTTTTCAGAACAAGGACCAGCCAATCCTTTATGGAGCTCCCCAACGCCTTTGATACTCTACTGAGAGAAGCAAGTGTATTAGAAAGCATGCTTCCTTCATGTCATGATGTACAAAGAAAAATAACCAGCAGGTTCATCAGGCTGAGACTCAGAATAGCAGCAAAACACATCTTAAATGAAAGAAAAAGAATTCTGTGCAATGCTGGGCATCTTGGAAGTAAAAGCCAGACAAAAAACATGAGGAAAAAACAAACAGCATCTTGTGCCACAACAAGCATGCCCCCACCAAACACCTTGATTGTTGCCATGGAGGAGTTTGGGCTATCATTTGAAAATGCCACACCGCCCAGTGCAGCTTCAACACCTGTACATATGGATGGTATGCTTAGAGGGATTTTTATGTCTCTTACATTTATTTAATTTCACTGATTATGCATAAATTTATTCATATAAAAGTGTTGTCATCCTCTGTAAATTTCTGAAAAAGTTGTTGCAAGCTTGTATTTGGTATTTGAAAAACTAATTTCTAATCACTTTAATTTGATTTTTATTTTTGACAGCCTCCCCATCAACCAGTCAGCTCCAGCACTTCACAATTTACTTACCAGCTCCATCACTCCATCAATGAGGACTGACCAGTTCAGTAAATCAGAAAAAAAAATGAAGATGGACATGAATGTGATAGTTTAAAAAAAAATGTTACAGTTCTACAGTTTATTGATGCTGATATATTCTTAGTAATAATTCTTATTTCTTGTTGTGTCTTGAAAGAGAGTCTCATCTGAACTTGACCCATGATTACCATATGCTAAACTAATAATATAAAACAAATTTAAATTAACAGTCCTGCAGTAAAAAGGTGTGAAGGTTATGGTGTTAAATTGGAAAGGAAGGACTGCAATAGGTCAGGGAGTTAGGTTATGGAACGAAGAGGAAACTGATATTAAAGAAGCTAAATCAATAATTATATTTAAAAGAAAGATCAAGGATAAATTGTTAAGGAAATATGTTTAACGAAGACACGAGTTTAAATAGTAATTCTTGTGATTGAGGGAGTTAATGAGTTATCCGATTTTCTTTTTTGTATTTAATGAAGTTTGTTTGTTTGCATTGTTTGTTAGAAAATAAGGGGCAGATACAATAAGATTTTTTTTCTTCATCTGCCAACTTTCATTTTATATTTTAAATTTTCTTGTTATCTGTGTGTTAAATTGTTTTATTTTGTGTCTTTTATTATTATAAAATGAGTGCATCAATAAATCAAATCAAATTAATTTCATTCAAACATGTTGATTAAAAATTATTGTTTTGGGAAGACAGAAAACGAGTGCCTTTGTGATGATTTGAATGCAGTTCACTGAAAATTAAATAAACCACATCAAATCTCAGGGAAAAAGACTATATTTTCTAGTTGAGAGTCCAGTAACTGGAATTACCATAAAAATAATAAATAAATAAAAACTTTCAAAATTTAAGCTGTACTGAATATTTTAACACGCTGAATTAGACAGAAATGGATCAGTTTAAAACAGTCATGATTGCAGCTACTAGCAATTTAACATGTTTAATGAAGAAAAACTGGCGACATGAAGTATTAATGTTGATAAAATAGTACAGAATAGTCAGCTAACGCTTCACAAGGGCAAAAGAAAATTGTATTTTTATCAACTTACCGGAGAAAACACGTCTGAAACATCAACAATGAACGACGTTTGATGCTAGCAGCGCTGCTGTTTGAAACACTTCCGGAACAAATCGCCCCCTCCATGACCCACGTGACTTCCGCATTCCATTCTTACAATGGGAGTCTATGGGAGTGTCGCAACTCTCTCTATATAGGGCTCTGCTTGGTCCTATTAGCAGAGTGGTTCTGTTGACAGTGAGGTTATTTTAGTAACATAGTCCCGTCAGCATCATGGTACTGTTAGCAGTGTGTTTCTGTTAGCAGCATAATGATAATAACGACCGAGGCAATGGACAATGACTGCCTTCCAAAACCGGGTCCAGCAGACGCACAACATCCAAGGTTTCCCCGTAGAACCAAACGGTTGTGTAGAGTTCGGTCCATGCAGGCAGATGGGGGATCATGGAGACAGCCGCCTTGACAGACCGGAGCCTGAGCCCGAGGCTGGAAGGGGGCCAGGAACGAAACCATAATGGCACGATGGCACGACAGCGACACAGAAAACTCCCAAAGTGCATCGCGGTCATACCTGTAGTGTTGGTGTGCAATGTAGGCACAACAAGTTAAAACAAAAACAACAGGAACAAAAGAAGAGCGAGTCGAAGTGGAGCTCCCGTCATTGCGTCCATACTGCGGTAAACGTGACCGCCTTTGATGGAGATTAAGTTTCTTCCAGATTTTTTTATAAAAACTTACAAGAACCATAAATAAGTCTGGTTAGGGGTTCTAATCTACACCAAGTGTTAGGGTCAAGATTGATGGCATAAACTTTAGATGATAGCTTGCAGTAAAAGAAAGAAACTAAACTAAGTTGGTTCTGGGTTTGTTTGTAGTGGTGCAGCTCTTCCGCCAATGTCCTTTCTAATGCGCTTCACTCACCCGTGTGATGATATCAGCCAGCTTGTTTGCATCTCTCCTGCTGGTGATTTGATGCTCTTCTTATCTGTTCTGGCATCCCATAGATGAACTGCCGAGATGTGGCAGTGCAAATGAGCTTTCTTTCAGCACCGAGAACATCTGATGGCAAGTTGCAAGCGAATGACAACGGTGTGCCTTTTTCACGTCTGTCTTTCATCTGAGAAAAATGTTGTGTTCCATTTAAGCATTTATCATTTATCTTCTCTGAGTTTACTTATTGAGATATGCGTTCTGCTGTGTGTCTAGACTGGATCTTTTTGTTTACTTCTGACAATGTGGCATGCATCTGCAAGTGCCTTCCTCAGTAAATATTAGCCTCACTTGACAGAGATGAAGCAGCAAATGAACTTGTGGGGTGACTGCACTAAATGGTACTGTTTAGATTTTGATGAGGATGCAATTAACTTCTGCTCTCGTATGAACGCAGCAGAGAAACTGCAAGTTTAACCCAGAATAGATGAAGAAATGCCCCCCCATCCCTCACCACACATGCACCCTTCTTCCGCATTTCAATCACATGCATGAAAGGAGTAGATTCAGTCAGTTTGTCGGTTGAGAGAAATTAAATTATGATCCCATTTCATCGCAGTAGTTATTTTCCATGCTTTCATTTTGTTTCTCTTTCCTATTCCCGACACAAGTTAAAAACATAATTAATCTTTTCCATCCCACTACTGGTAACAGTGTTATTAAATACATTTTCTCAAACTCAGATTATATGAAAACATGTTGGGAAGGGTCTTCATTTCATGTAATTTCAGTTATCTTGGCAGAACAATGAAGTTGAGCATCAGTTACACACTGCCAGTGTTGATCTTGTGTAGGCTGAAATGCAATCATTGAACTTTTATTACAGTGAACGTTGCTCTGTTCTATTTATAAAATAATAAGAATGAGATCCCTTTTCTCAGATTTACAGAATTTAAGTATTTTCTACAGCAGCTGTAATTTACAATTATTGTGCCACATTTAATTTATTGTGTTAATGTTTGGGGAAAAGCGTGTAAATCAATTACAAAGCCTATTTTTATTTTGCAGAAATGAGTTGTAAGAATTATCACAAGAAAGCATTGCTATCATCCATCAAGTATATTATTTTATCAAATGAAATTGCTAAAGTTCCATAATTTGGTGGATTATAACATTTTATCAGTTATGTATAGAGCTCAGAATAATACACTACCTTTAAATATCCAAATGTATTTTGTAAAAATATCAAGCTGTTACATTCTTTAGGGGACATATATATTTGTAAAACCACAGTATAGAACTAGTTTGAAGGGAAGGTCTACCTCAATTCAGGGAGTTGGATTGTGGAATGACTTGCAGACAGATGTTAAGGACGTCAAATCAATGTTTGTATTCAAGAGAATGGTCAAAATCGAATTGTAAAAAAATATATATGAATGGAGTTTAATGAGAAATGTATGAGAATTAGAAAATTAAATGAGTTATTCATTTTGTTTTGTTATTTATAGAAAATTGTTGTTTGAATTGTTTATTAGAGAATAAGGAGCAGATACCATAAGATTTTTTCTTCATCTGCTACTTTCATTTTATGTATACATTTTTTTTATTACATATATGTTATTTTTTTTTATTTCATTATAAAAATGAATGAATAAATAAATAAAATAAATAATAAAATAAAATAAAAATGTGCATCTCCATTTTTTCTTCTTTTAATGTTTCCAGAGGAAATAAATTTTTGTTTTGTAGGATTTCCCCTGTATTTGATATGTATGTTATTGTGTTTTTCTGACAATGATTCTTGAGTCCAAGTTTTTCCCCCAGTTCAGAGATTTTTTTAAAACAATAGAACCAAGGAGTTATTAAAGTTCAGCTAATGTCATGTATGATGAATCATCCTTATCACTCCTTCACACTTTAGTCACACATACTGTACACAACCACACACACATAGCGCCATGTCACACTCCAATCCTCTCTCCGCTTAGTTAGTTTATATTTTGTCAGTAAAGTTCATTATGTCTATTTTTCCTCACCAGCTTAGAGCAACCAAGGTGCACACTGTGGGGCTCAGTTCAGGAAAACATACATTAAAACATTATTTGTACCTGTTGTTGCATTGGGTCCATCCATCCATCCATCTTCCTTCCTTCCTTCCTTCCTTCCTTCCTTCCTTCCTTCCTTCCTTCCTTCCTTCCTTCCTTCCTTCCTTCCTTCCTTCCTTCCTTCCTTCCTTC